>BJBW01007009.1:0-183056 GCA_004320125.1 Scolopax mira | reverse complement strand
TATTGGCCTTCTTAGCCACCTGGGCACACTGATGGCTGTTAAGCCAGCTGATCTGCTGATCTATCAAAATAGATGCTGATCTGTCTATCAAAATAGTCAGAGAAAGGGAAAGGGAGAAAGAAAATTTGTTAAAAGCCCAGGAGTGGGAGTTACAAAAACTCTTCATAGGATTATCGCCTTTTTATTTCACCCAGTCTTGCTTACACATACCCTACCTGCTGGTTAGTTGGAGAGTGCATTAACTCTTTACCTTCCTGGGCCATAAGAGGGTCTTTGCATACTTTTACACAGGGATATGAGCCCAAAACATATAAAGCTTCTTAGGAAAATGAATTATCACTATGGGGCAGTGCAGAATACTGTATAAGGGCAGAGATGACCGACAATGCAAAAACCAGCCTACACTGAATCATCTATGCTACATCTCGGAGACTTCATCTAAAGGCACATGCTGAAAGAGCATGAGACTGAGTCGTTCCCTGCCCCCAGTAGAAGCCCGGAGCGCTCCAGTTCCAGCACAGGAACATAACTTAGTAGTTATAATTCTTTCTGACTCGCTCTCATCTGCGAGACTGTCAGTGAATGCAGAGTGTGGCAATAACTAAGCTTGGTAGTGCTCTTTGCTACCTGCAGTTTAACTCCCAACCAAGCAGACCACAATAACATGGGGTATTTACTCAGCTGTGACTCTCTTGCGGATCTGGGGAGAAAAGATATGTTCTGGCCTCATTAATCACTTCATTCTTTGCTGGAGTAAACAGGAGGATCCACAGGGGGTTGTCTTTGCTCAGGAGGTCCTGCAATGCATAGGATTTGCTGAAAGGGACACCTTCACTAAAATAACACAAAATTCCTTCCCTGGCAGGATGAGAAGATGAGCTGGGGTAACTACAGTTGATAAAGGGAGTGCAAAACAGGATTGAGCAATGGTCCAAGCTACTCATTGCTATCCCTCCCAACAAGTCAAGCAGCATCTTGACTGGTACATATCTTGAGGGCACACATCTTGAACAGCGGCATCTCCTCATGTGTTTTACCTTTATTTACAGTGGGATTCGGAAGGGGATTTTCCTAGCTTCCCCATATAAATATATCCACAGTCAGAAAAAGATGCTATTTACTCCTCTAAGACCAAGGGTGGACTATTCTGTGAGGCACATTTATATAGACTTAAAATGGCTTTTAAATAGAGAATTTTAAATTAATTTAATATAAAATGCATATTTGTATACCTTTAGGTTTTTGGTATACCAGTTTGTCTGGCAAAGCATGAACCTCACCCCATCAAGGTCTTCATTCAGAAAATGTGTTGTGCTGTAAAC
This sequence comes from Scolopax mira, assembly GCA_004320125.1. Lineage (NCBI taxonomy): Eukaryota > Metazoa > Chordata > Aves > Charadriiformes > Scolopacidae > Scolopax > Scolopax mira. Next base: position 181,734 of record BJBW01007009.1, on the reverse strand, counting down.
GAATGACTCGCTTCATCCTCTCACTGAGCACCGATTTCTCTCTGGCAAGCCAACTCAGCTGAAAACCAGGACTAAACAGTTTATGAAGAAAACAAAGTAAAAATCTGATCCTCTTTTCAGGCTTTCAGAATCCGGACTTTTAACATAACGGTTACTACAGGAAGAAAAATCTCAGCTCCTGTAGCTCTATGACCTTCGAGTCCCAAGACAGTGTCTTCAGAAAATAAGTTCTCAAATTGTAGTTCTATAGATTTTTCTTACTGCTTTTGAAAAGGGTATGCAGAGGTTACATTATGTTTTTCACCCAGTCTCCTAGTGTTTACAAGCTTTTTCCCCCTGCCCCCACACTTTTTTTCTTACACGTAATAAAAAAGCAAGAGGCAGCAAGTGGGAAAAAGCAAAAGGGGCTAAGTGTCCCAAGGGGCAGATTTGCTGTATTACTTCCAATACTTTTAAAATCGAAAATGTGGAAACAGATTTGACTGATAGTTCTTTTTCCACATGGATTCTTAGCGTCTTTACAGTGATTCATGTGCGAAGATAAAGTCTGTATCGATTGATCAAGATCTGTCTCTGGATAACTAATTTTCCTAGATACCTGACTTATTTTGCATCACTGAATTTATTTTCATTTTTATGTAATGAATGTGGATAATCTTCATAAAAATATTTTACAAGTTAATGGAGCCAAATTATGCTATGCATTAAATTCCAGCCAAAGTTAATCTGAATAATTAGATTTTCAGGAGGTCCATATTAATAACTTCTTTCAAGATGCTTTTCCCTTTTTTTTTTTGTGATTTTATTATGTTCCCACGTCTGTTGGATCCCTGTTTCTTTTCTGATGTAACGGAACAATTTCCTGATAAGAGGCAGTAGCAAGGCAGAGAATCTGCTTTTTGTCTTCTAGCCTTAACAATCAATCAGTACTGTCTAAAGCTGGACAATAGAAGGCTGCTTTTGGAACCAAAATAAGAATCCTATGAGAAACGTTTTGGGTTTTTTTTCCCAGCTTCTTTTGGTGGGTGGTTATTTTGATTTTGGGTGACAGAAAACCCTTTCCTTCACTCTTGGGTTTAGCAGACTCATCTTCTGTATCGTCTTATGCTTCTGTCTGACTTCTTTAATACAAAGAAAACTGAGTGATAGTTAACTTATAAAATATATATTAAAAAAAATGCTTAGCAATAGGTTTACTGTGAATAGACTGTTTGGGAGAACTTAGCTCGAAGTCATGCAAGATGAGCCATTACCACCACCCATTAACGCCATTAACACCAGAGAGTTGGGTACTCTGCAATTCTCTGTTGTAGAACTTCCCAGCTGAGTCTGAAAACCTGACCGATTGCCCTGGTAAGCATCTCCTTGCAAATGAGCAAATTACCGAGGTGGGAGTGGGGCTGTCTACAGTGCCCTCTACGGGACTACAGCAGGACAGATGACCCTTTTCTGGCATGACAGCATTTGGAGGGTTAACAGTCCGCTGTGAGTTTTGTGGCTTCTTTCCAAAAGGTTTCAGTTAACACCAAAGGTCTCCTTAGAGCTCACTCACTTTAATAGATTTTTTCCCATTGACTTCTCACTTTATAGACTATCATTTCCTTTTCTGCGGGGGAGCTATTTTCTGGGTCACTGATCCAACTAACTTAAAAGGGATTTCATTGATTAGGTTTTATTGGTGGTTACCTCAACTATAATGGGATAAGTTGCTAGTACCTGCTAACAGCTATGCATCTTGCTTTAGTAACCTGTCTCTGTACACTCACAAGTGAAGTCTGGGTTGCTTTCTCCTGCCTTGATTGAGTGCAAAGTAATTGCCAGCACCTTCTTTACCTCCTTACTATCTCAGTTGCTTTTGTCCTTTTTCACTTACATATAAGTCAGCTGCATGGCCAAACGTTGCTGACAAAATCCCCTACTTTTTGCATGTGGCACCTTATTCCATTGGTGTCTCTGCATTCATGCCTGCAGTTCACACAAATATCCCCCAACTGAAGAGCTGCACAACAGCCCGCATTACAGGATCAAATAAAGCCAGGAGATCACCATCCTCAAGACAAAACTGGGCAGAATTTTTTTTTTTTAACTGTGAAAACTGAGTAGAGCAAAGAAAGGGAAAGAGAGCTGAGCTTGCAGACCTGACTACATTACGGGGCCCTCTCCTCATGCTTTTGACTTTTAGTGCTTCATACTGTTGCCTCACCCAATATGAAAGAAAGATTGGGAGTCTTAAGGTCACACCTGTTAAAATCACAAATTGGTAATCAAGGCAGGCATTTCTTCAAATGCCCTACAAAAAAGGTACAGCTCCCTTTTGACTCCTGAGCAATGTAGGCTCCATGCTTTAAGCTTCACTAAGCTTTTCTCAGCATCATATTCTTCACGCTGCTCAAGCTGTGTGACTCTCTTCCAGCCTTCCCAACTTTTCCCCAAATCCATAACACTTTGCAGAGTGATGACCTATGAATAACTTTCACCTGCATATGCCTTTGCTTTAAGTGGTAACATTTAGGGGGAAGTTGCTATGATTTCTGAAATTAGAGCAATGAAAGTGCCAAACTGTATTATAAGATGATTATTATGCTTATAATTATTATAACCTTAATTGCAACAGATTTAACCCAATCCTTTCCCCTTTCTGTCAGCTTCAGTACTCTGCATGCCCTAAATAATGATGTGCCCCCAGCATCCATGAAGTATCCAAATACCTCGCCCCTCTGCAGATGAGAAACTGAGGCACAGAAGTTGAGAGCTCTCACTCAGATCCAGACAGCAGGGGAGTTGAAAGCAGGACTCCTCCCTGTCAGTCCCCTGTCCAAACGCTCATCCCAGCCCCAGAGACAGACTGGGGAGTCACCTGTGTTCACACATGCTCCCGATCTGCTCTAGGGAATGCCGTCTATGACCTGATACTAGTTTAGGTTTTTGGTTTTGTTTCCGAGCTTCATGGAGCTGCAGGGCAGGACCCAAGTAGTCACAGCAAAGGCAAGAGCCATACTAAAAATGAAGGAGAAGAGGCGGTACTGCCTGCGCATACTGTAAAGTACCAGCAAGCACAGAATTATTTTCAAAGATTTTAAAGAACTGATTCTTCAGAGCAACAATACAACAAGTGATTTGCAACTTGCTACTTCTAGCGTAATTTCCTTTCCTCTAAAACAGCTGCTTTCCTGGCCAGAAACTACATGCTTCTCTTTGTGCTAAACAAAGTGCAGTGGGCTTATGGGAAAGGATATAATTTTCTTCCAGCTTCTTTCAGAAAACATCTGACTAACAGCCCAGGAGAGTTTGCAGATTCATGAGTACTCTCAGAAAGAAACAGGATGCTGGTGGCAGGGCTCATACAAAGCTGCAGGACTCCATTGCCAGTGCTGATTGAGCAACCTCTGTGCTGCTCCCATTTTGGGGATCTAATTCTGAAGTACTTCTGCATCACTGTCAGGAAGAGAGCTAAATGTAATGTCACAGCAACAGGCCTTGGAATCTGGAGAGAATGATAGGGAATTTCTCTGTTCTTCATATCTCTTCACATGATACAGGGAAAAGGAATTGAGAGTAGGAGACTGCTGCTCATTCCCGTTTCCCTAGAAGGGATGCCCCTCTGTCTACACTTCATCTCCTACAACCTGAGCAGAGATTTCTGTTTGCTCTCACAACTGCCCTGATACATTATAGCAGTGTGAAAATCAATTAACTGCTCACTCTATCACAATAAAGAAGCCACCCAACCTTATATAATTCTTTTTAATTGTTTTCTTACATTATAACATTTTGCTAAACTTATTTCTGCCATAACTTACATCGTTTAATTTTGCAAAGTGCTAATAATTTAATTGCTTCCTTCCTGCAGACAAAGCACCTGAACTGTCTTCTCTCATTCAGAACATTATAAAAAGTAGCTGGCGTGAATACCTAAAAGGGGCGTTTTATTCATAAGGCCTTATAGAAGACTGCTTTCTCCAGAGTCTCTGTGTTATGTCTCAGCCAGCCACAAAGGTTATAAAAACCTACCCAGACAATTCCTCGCTTACTGGGACTGCTTTCAGTATATATAGAAAGTCACACAGAGATGAAAAGCATGGCATAGCAGATCTCATAAGCAAAGTTCTATGGGTTATTGGGCTGCAGTGATAGTAGAATGCAACATCTCAGGTAGTACTGATTACAATGTTGGAATAAATCTATTATTAATACTTTATAAGAAATAATCATTTCTCCTCTGGTTCTTGTATCACTTATGAACCCTTCACACACTCTATGCTTTAAGAAAAAAGTAACAGAAGGTAACTAATCACCCTGAATATTAATTGCTGAGTTTGCAGAGAGAAACTCCAGAATTGTATTCCCACATCTATTAGTCAGCTTTTGAAAAAAAAGTGACTTTTTTTTTTTTACAACACTCACATGCAGAACAGAGAAGAAACTATCAAATAAGCTATATAATTTTCTATAATTTCTACCAACCTTTTGCTTATCCTGAATGTTTTCTGATGTAAAGTCAGTAGCTTTTGCAGGAATCCAAACTATCTCTCATCTCTTATGCTCTGTTTATAAATTCTGCATCCTCCAAATTATTTACCAACAATATTTTCACTATTTCATTTTTATGAAAACAGAAAGGATTCACGTAGATCACTAAGATGAGTACAGGACAGAAAAAGGTAGGTGGACAGGCAAACTGATTTATATCATGATTCATGCCCCCCCCCCCCCCCCCCCCCCCCCCCCCCCCCCCCCCCCCCCCCCCCCCCGCCCGCGCCCCACCCCCCGCCGCCCCCCCCCCCCCCCCCCCGCCCGGCCCCCCCCCCCCCCCCCCCCCGCCCCCCCCCCCCCCCCCCCCCCCCCCCCGGCCATTGTTGTCATCAAGGGATAATCAAAGGCAGGGCTTTCTCATCATCAGCAGCATCAGTTTCACCTTATGATAGTTAACACAGCATCAAGATCAGATGTGCCATCATACTGACTGCCCCATTCTACTGCTGCATCTTGTGCACTGTTTCTTAATGGTTTCTTTGCTTTTAAGGTGATGCGCTGTGTGCTTTATGTTTCCAGCCTAAGAACTCATAATATAAATGGTATGTGTCAAATAATTAGACTAAGTTGCCCAGACCAGTGGGCAACAGAAAAATATTTTTGTTTTTGTGAATTTTATGCTGCTTCTCTTTTTATTGCTAATTACTACCTGGAGACTGGGACCCAGAAGTAGCCTATTGAATCCTACTCGGTGAAGTCAGAATGTTTCCTAGAGACAAACGGAACAATATATCAGTTTATATTAATGTCAAAGCCAGCTAACTGAAACTAAAACCAACAACAATAAAAAAAAACCTCTTCCCCAAATCTCTTCAAAATGACTCAAAATCATGAGGTACTTTAAATTATAAATTTAGCAATTTAGTTCCATGTGTCCATTTGCTTTCTAACTTTCTTAGCATTAGGAGTCAATCTTTCTAGCTTTTTACTGCTAGTAAATTGCTTTGACAAACAAAAGTTGCCAGTATGGCTAGCCCTAATTAATACTGTCCTTCTAATTAGGCTGTATGGTATTTTTTACAGCCTCAGTAGCAATAAAAAACCTGCAAAATTTGTGCCAGATCCTGCCTCTTTGCAGCCCTCAAAAACCTTTTATGTAGTTCATCTTCTGCAGAGTACTTTCATGGGTGTCAGAAAAATTTCAGGTATCCTGTATAGGTATGCACAGATATAAATACACACATACATAACCGTATATATACATTCACATTACAGAAGGGTTCCAATACAAATGGGAATGAGTTGATCTTAATTTAATTCAAAAAAATAGGAAAAAAAATTGATAGTAATGGCAACACATCTCAGTCAGAGCAAAAACCCCACAGTATTACTGCCTGATTAGTACAAATTGTAACTTTGCTGTGTTAAATGCACACAGTCAGTCACTGCAGCTCATATCTATACTGTGCCCTTCTGCTTTTTCATTCACACATATGCTGCACTCATTAACCGTAGTGACCACTCTTGCCAGGAATCATAGAATCATTAAGGTTGGAAAACAACTTTAAGATCATTGAGCCCAACCGTAAATCTAAAGCTGCCAAGTCCACAACTAAACTGTCTCCCTCAGCACCACATTCACATGCCTTTTAAATACTTCCAGGGATGGTGACTCAACCACTTCCCTGGGCAGCCTGTTCCAATGCTTGATAACCCTTTCAGTGAAGAAATGTTTCTTAATATCCAGTCTAAACCTCCCCTAGCACAACTTGAGGCCGTTTCCTCATTGTATTCATTACATGGGAGAAGAGACCAACTCCAACCTTGCTCCTTTCAGGCAGTTGTAGAGGACGAGAAGGTGTCCCCTCAGCCTCCTTTTCTCCAGGCTGAACACCCCCAGCTCCCTCAGCTGCTCCTCATAAAACTTGTTCTCTAGAGAATCTCTAGTCTCTCTTCAGAGTGACAGGGAACTGTACTGAGACCCAAGGGCCCTCCTACATCATCAGTTTCGTTACTGCTAGTTGGATGGAAAATTAGGACATCACAAAGTAAACAAATATTGCAGTAGAAAATCCCATCCGCTTTAGAGTTCAGTGCACAGCCATGTATTGAAGTCACATCTAAAGTAAAAAAGGTTTCATTATCTCTTATCCAGGAAATGTAGCACTAATAAATGAGAGTCAAAGTGCCATTTTTGCTATGAAGTGTATAGGTAGAAGTGCAAAGCATGAGTATCTGTTGACACTTTGTAAGACTTTTAAAGTATAAAGTGCCTAACAACAATCTAACTGGGAGAAATATTCTCTTCCAGTTCTCCAATAAAACTAGATTAAAATTAACCTGATTAAAAGTTAGCCTGAACAGATTGTTGCAAAATATATGGAGCAGAAACAAATTCAGTAAAACTGAAAATTCAAAAGATTAACTGATATACTTCAGTGATCTTCTCAAACCAGAGTAAGTTCAAATTCCAGTGCTGTATTTAACCACATCTGCAACATTTGTGGATGCTGCTGGATGTGAACTTCCTGACAATTAGCATGTTTTCCTTCTGCTCTCATGGACAGGTTAGAATTGTGTTTCAGTCAGGCTTCCTAACAGAGTGAGGTCCTGGGAACGCTGGAGTTGTAGCCTGCTAGCATGGAGATTGAAGTATATATTGTCTATATATTTAAACATACTATTCTGCATAACAGATACCTCTTTTATAAGCAAACATATAAGTAGATCACACTCGTGGTATTAGCTATAGAGAAAACATGTCCAAGATGTGCAATTTCTACTTAGCTTTAGGGATAACTTTCTCCTTTCCTGCTTTTTTCTTACAGAAAAATGACATTCCATGAATGATTATCTCATTACCACCAGGTCCCAACTATCACTGGTAGTTTTTATAGGATAAACAGGATCAATAAATGTTAAATATGATCACGGAAACTTAAAGGAGAAATTTGAAAAAATAACAGGATGCATGTATATGGCACAGAAGATGGTACCTGCTGTGCACAAAAGCATGCAAAACCACTTTTTTTGGTGTGCAAATCCCAGGACTAGGTTTTTACTATATGTTCTTGTCCTTAAACTCTTGTAAGAGTAATACTGATCTTGGAAGCCAAGGATTTAATTGCTTTCACTTCAGATGCATGAGTGAGATTTTTTCCAAATCTTGTTGAAACTTAAAGAACTTCCCCAGAACAGAACAGAACGTACCTGAAGACTGTTTTAAAATGACTGCAGCGTGCGTGAGAACGGGCAGGCCCGGTCGTGTGCTACGCTGGGAGAGCCTGAAGGTGCAGGCTAAGCACACTTCTGCCATGCACAGCAGGCACGGCTGGACCGCCTTTGCCGCCTTTCATGAATGAACTCCGATAGGTTTTCTTATGAATGGGAGCTCCGGCCTTGAATGAATTCCAGAGTACTGCGACGCGATTGGCCCCGAAGCCCAAAGCTACTCCCACTCCTGACTGAGTGCGGGCCAAAAAGAGCTGGGATTGGCGGGCGTGTCCCAACCCCGAGCTCCATTCACAAAGTCAATGAAACAAAGGAGCCCCGAGCCGGGTTTCCGAGCGCGGCGATGCGCCAATGGGAGCCCGCCTCCGGGCGCGCGGCGGCCTGAGGGCGCGGCGGGGCGGGGCGGCCCCGGGCTCCGCGCGGGCCGCGGGCGAGGGGCGGGGACCCGCCGGCCCGGGGCGGCGGGGACTCGGCCCGGCTGGGCGCTGGCGGGACCGGTCCCGCCTCGTACCCAAACTTTCGGCAGCTGTGGCGCGATCGCCGCCTCTTGGGGTCGGCGGGGGCGCCGGGGAGCTGCGCTGCCCTCCCGCCGCTCGTCCCGCCGCTGACTTCGGCGGGAGGCGGCCGCCCCGCGGGGCCGGCCCGGCCGCTGCCTTCCGCAGGTGCCCGCCGAGAGGCGTTGTCCCCGCGCCCGCGAAGGCAGCGCCCGGGCGGCAGGATGAAGGGGTACCTGGACCAGCAGGTGCCGTTCACTTTCCCGCAGGTGAGCGGCGGCTCCGCCGGGCTGGGGGTGCTCCGGGCCGGGGCCCGCTCCGGTCAGGGACCGCACGCTGATCTGCTCCTTCTGCAGCAGCCTCCGGGCCAGGCTCCGCGTGGCGGAGCTCCGATGGGCGCTAGGAAGAGACCCGGGGAGCCAGGGCTACCACCGGCGCGGGATTCGGAAGGTAAGAGGGGCCGGGGTGGAAGGAGGGTTGGGGACGGGAAGGTTTCTGGGCAGGGACCAAGTCCTCCCCCTGCGCCTCCACCCCCACCTCTTCCTTCCGCCCGGCATCTCCGTCGCTGGAGCATCCCAGTGTCCCTCCCCGGCGCTCCATTGAGGAAACCTCTCACTTTTTATGCAGACCTATTCCAGGACTTGAGCCAGTTCCAGGAGACTTGGCTGACAGAAGGTAGGCTCCTTCCCCCTGCTCTGTTTTGGTTTATTCGTCTTTCAGTTGTTTGTCTTTTGATGTTTGTACTGCTCCTTTGCTTTGTTTGCCTAGCTCCAAACACTTAAGTATTTTTTTTCAGACTCGCCAACCTCTGGCTTGTGTAAATGAAGACACATGAATCACACTATTGTACTGGGTATTTGCTTATGAATGGAACTTGGCAACTGGCCCACTTTCCTGGTTACAATTTTCATTTCAGGCTACTTGTAACTGGTTGAATTTTATGCTAATTAGTCACTTATCTTTGTTGCTTGCCAGAAAGTCGATATTTTCTTAAACAGTAAGCTATTCTTTTAATTTGGGGAAAGAAGTGCTTTTCAACTTTTTTATTATTATTATTTCTCTTTTAAAGCTAATTCTTTGAAAGGACCTTCCTGGAATTCACATACTGTTCAGTTTGGTATCTAAATTGTTTTGCTTCTTGACCTCAAGGAAGAGAAAACTTCAAATCCGAAGGAGTCCTCTTAATTGCAAGTGAAACTAGTTTTAAACAGTATAGTGAATTTGCTATAGTGAAAATAGGTAGTAATCTAATCTAATAGATCTGCTAAACATGCACACATACTCGAGACTGGTTTCTCCTAAATCTCCAAAAACCTTGGGCTGCCAATAAGATAAATCTGCCTCAGAATTTATTTCTGGTGGGCTTTCAGTTATGGGCTTTCTAATATTTCTAGCTCACTATTCTAAAGAATTTGCATAGAATCTCTTACAATATATAGAAGAGTGTTTGTGGAATGAATTCATAAGTATCCTGGGGTGAAGGGAAGGTCACACATTGTCTCAGAGCACTGTATAGGAAGTGCTAATCTGCTATTATACATGATTAGTACATGATGTGTAAAATGTGTATCCTAGTCAGAAAGGCTTAGGTATGGCATTCCAGATCTTGAAAGTGGTGTGGGAGCTGGTGAGGCACAGGTCGATGCATGCAGTTTGAGTGACTGAAATAAACCTGGGGCTGGGCTTTAAATGTCTGATTAGGTATCCTTGCTGTCTTAAGTATAGATGCTGATTTGGGGAGAACAAGAAAATGTCTACCTGTATTGCAACTGTATGAAGTAAATAATAAATATGAAACCTCAAATTTTCTTCTTGCAACTTCTACTTTAAGCAGAATAAATATGAACCCCTGAGTCATGAAGAGGCTCAACTTATAAAGTGTGTTGCTGACTCTTCAAGTCAGCAGACAAACACACAAGAGCCTCACCAGTTTGTCTAACAGAGGTATTAAGCCTGAAGCTTCTTAATACTAAGGAGCTACTGTTGTTAACTATTTCACTGCTTACCACTTTCAGCAACAAATTGTTCCAGTGAGGTAGGCTGTTCCAAGGCAAATGAGGCCTCTGCAGACTTTCAGATAGCTTTTTTTTTTAGACAACCTTGGAAAAATTCAAATACCTTTGCTGTTATACTGGAACTGTACTAACAGTGCTGTCCACGGGGCAGGTGCCTAGAAATAAGCTTTACTGCACTGATTTGTGGGTAAAGAACAGCTGTTTGCTGTCAGGTTCTCTGTGACTATGCCAGTACTTCCTCTTACATTTCTCATTTGTGAAATCGCACATACATGCAAGACGCTATTAACAACTTCCCTCTCCTGCGACTGGATAATTTTTTTTTCTTCTTAAACATTCTTTCTGCTGATTTACAAGTTGTAGCCTATGCCTCTAGTACCAAGCCATTCACTGCTGCTAGAGCTTCTGAAAAGATTGTATATGAAGGCATAGATGTTTCCTGTTCCACTCATCACTTTGGCATAGTCTTTCCAGATTTATTAGTTGTTTTTCCTATGCTGAATGCTTAAAAATCCCTGCATGCTATGTTTCTAATGAAAACTGTGAACCCTGAGCTAATAAACTTGCTGCTGTTCTTATTTCTAAGGCAAGGAAGAAAGAAACTGGTAGGATCTTAAGGGGTAAATTTGCAGGCAGAAGAATTGTAATCATTAATCCCAGAGGGAAATTATCCTTAGTCACTAAAGTGCATCCGAGCACAAAGATCAGATCTTTCCAGCATAGACTTATTTCTGCCTTACTGTTAATTATACCATACAAAGTGCCAAATCTAAATCTCCCCTCTCTCTCTGCCCACTCTCTCTCCCCCTCCCTCTTTCCTCCCACCTTCCCTTTCTGCCCTTGCAGCTCAAGTTCCAGACAGTGATGAGCAATTTGTGCCTGACTTTCATTCAGAAAACTGTAAGTAGCATGGGGGCGATCGCGCATCCCAGGGGAGAAGAGCAGGATACACTTAAACCAAACAAATATATAAATACAACATGCAGATATTGAGGCTAAGGTACTCATTTCTACATTGTGATGGTGACAAAAAAAACAGGCTGTCTACATCTGGACAATACAAAAGTATCTTTGTGAGGTGGTAACTACCACAGTCCCTTACACAGAGTGATTTCAACAGATGTGTATTTTAGTAGGTGTATGTGTGAATAATTAGGCACCCCTGAACAGCTGCGAAAATGCATTACTGTGACAGAGGTAAAATTTGTGCTATTACTCCTCCCAAAGCAAAAGAAATAAGATTGTACATGCAGTTATTGGTGCTGTGTCTCCTGCAGGTGCTTTTTTTGGGGCTCCATTCACCTATGTGGCCTCTGGCTGAACATCTGCTGCCAGCATGGCCTCTGTGCGATGATGGGCCTGTCTGCTGCCTGGCATAGCACAAGGGTAAAATATCCCTGAAGAGTTGTGCTTGCTAGCCTGTTTGCTCTCTGTTCTTAGGAACTGTCCACTGGACAGATTGTGTGTTCACACAGGAGTGTACAGGCTGTACAACTGGTCAAAGCACTTCACCTTACAAAGGATCTGAACACTGCACAGGTACGAGTGTACGTATAGGAACCTTCCACTCAATGGTCACGCAGGCTCTGCTTTTTTCACACCGGGCCTGCTTCAGTTGGATGCCACAGCATGCCACCAGTTTCATTTGGAAGCTGAGCTAAGACTACACACCTGAGGCAAATACAGACTGTTCTGAACAGCTCTGCATTGCAAGCAGCTGCAGGAACCTGGAGCCTGACTTCTGCCAAGCATGTAAATGCTACAAGAAGATGCCTCATGGTTCCCTGGGTATATATGTGTCTGTCAGCTAACTGAGAGTAGAGATGTCCACTTAAAGCTGGTGCAGTCAACTTTGGTGCCCTTATTATGCTAATATCTCTCTCTGCCCTGGGCGCTTTTCTCCGTGAAAACTAAAATGAAGCACTTTTACTGGTTGTTCTTGTCTATTTCTTTCCTCTGAACTCACCCCTGCAGCACAGCTGGGCTTGTTCTCTGAGTCAGATATCTTGTTTTATTCCTCTTTTTGACCTAGAATTGAGGAGAGGGCTGGTCCTGTGCTTCACTCTGAATAAATGAATGAATGAGCCAGTTGTAATGAGAGAGCCTGTTCCAGCTACTAGAGGCTGCAAAGAATTGGCCACTCCTAGTACATCTAGCTTCTTGACACTTCAGTGGAGTTCAGTGTACTGGACAGAGCAATTTATTACTCTTTTTTTTTTTTTTTTTTTTTTTTTTTCCCCATGACACTCAGCTGACACATCAGTAGTTTTAGATGGGTTCTATATATGTTTACACATAGTAAAGAACTGCTGCAGACAGAAGGGAAATGGATGCCCCAGACATAGAAAGATCCTTTTCTCTTTCACCCCTTCCCTGAGCCTGGGCTCTTTGCACAGATGCTGTAGTGTCATGCTTGGGATATTGAATGCACCCTGGCTTGGGGCAGCCCCACCAGGTCAGCGCACACACCTGCCATCAACTTGGATGGTGCCAAGAGCTGTTTGTGAACAGGCAGCCCCAGGATTGGCTGAGCTGTTTGTCCCTGAAAAGAACTAGGAGCCAGAAACAAAACAATGCTCTGGTATCTTAGGGATTCGTTTATTTATATTCTGTCAAGCGGTTTGAGTCCCTTTGGGTGCTGGCATGACGTAAAAAGATGGTCTTTTCTACTATAGGCTGAAACCAAAGGCAGGCAAAAGGAGTCAGGTTTGGGTTTGTTTGGTTGGCTTTTTTCCCTTCTGGCTGAGAAAATTAATTTTGGCAAGGGATGGTCATAATAGAAAGTGGCCTTAATATTCTGTGCTAAGAGAGACTGCAGCAGCCCTTCTGACAGCTGCTTGCTGCAGCACTTCTGAAGGCACAATTAGAGCTTTATGTGAAGGAGAATGGCTTGAGGACAGCTGGTGCACACACAGTTCAGGTCAGTCCCAAAATAAAGTCAGCAAAAATATGAGGTATTAACAGATGAGGATGTTACTTTCCATCCTTAAAACTGTAATCACAGCTCTGAACATCCCAGGCTTTGTAAGCAGCATTGCGGCAGCTCAAAGAGGTGGGAATAAGCTGAGGAGGACTGGAACAAGCTTTATTAAATGCTTACAGTTTTGATTTGGAGGGCAGATATTTCCCTTGTTTGAAAAACAAGGCTAGACCTATGTACCTTTCTTGGGATACTCTTCTTTCTTTCATAAATGTCAGTGACCTAACAGCAGCAGAGCCCAGAGGCGAAGGTAGAAGATGATTACTGTGTCCTTCAGCCAGGATAAGCTTTTCTCAGGAACTAGTGAAGGAAGTTTTGCTCCCTGCTGGATTTAATTAAGCGTAAGAAGCATAACAATACCCACATCCTAATTCCTTGTGCTGTAAACTGCAATCCACACTTGTTATTCATGAAATCCTAATCAGCCCAGAAATATCCCTCCTCATCTGCATCAGACTATGACCACAGACTAGTGCACTGAAAATGAAAAGAAACCTTTTTTCACTTTTTGTCTGGACTGTCACCGGTGGTTTGGATGAGCACAGCAGGTATGAGATTTTCCCAGTCCCATGTTCAGGGATGTTGGGCTGTTAACACAGAAGATATCCATCAAAGGGAAAACTGCATTTGGAGATGAAAAGGGCAGCTGCTGAGCGTGGCAGCCTCCCACCCAGGAATTACAGTATTCTGTAGAAGGGCCTGGCCTTTTTCCTGAGTGCTGAAGTATAAACCTGATACAATTAATGAAATTAGATTCTTTGAAGGGAGGCTACTGAGAGGACTGCAAGCTGCTCTTCAAACTTTGAGGTATATTATAATGAAAGCAAGGACTTAGTAGTCAGACTTCTGTTTTGAACTGTGCTGTAACACTGATGCAATTCCTTTGGAAAAGCAGTTTTAGCTATCTGAATTGGTTAGGTGCTTCTTAAAACGCTACCTGTATAATGTGTTTGTGAGCAAGTTAGCCCAGTGTCTGACTGTAATAGTATGTAATACATATAATAGTATTTTCCCCACAGAAAGCCTTCAGCTTTTGTAGCTATGTCTATGAAAATTTTACAATTATTGTCCTATAGGAACAATGATACTATCAGGAAGTCTTCAATGTGTCATATTAGTGCATTATAATTCAATACAGTGCTACGTGGTAATGCTACTCACAAGACACGCTTGCCATGTATGTCAATGAAAGTATTTTGTGTGATGCACATCAAAACTTTGCTTTCACGTTATGAAAAATAGACTATGTGTCTGTGCCCCTTTATAAACTAACAGAAAATGTCTGTCCCAGCCCTGAACAGGTTAGGAAATACCCACTCTAAATCCTTTTCAAAGTGCTTTGCATTATCATGGAGCATGTTAACACTACCTTAGGTTTGGTCTTTTAAGGTTGATGTATTATACAGACTTTACTAAATCAAGGGCAGAGCTCAGAACAGTCTAGTGAACAGTTTTGCATATGGGTATTTTGTTTCTCTCAGAGCCATCTGAACAAGGATGAGGTGGTGGCATCTCAACGGACTTTTTACTGGCTGATAAAAATATCTCTCCATAAACAAGAACTTGATCTTTCATTTCTCTCTCTCTCTCAGTAGCTTTTCACAGTCCTGCTAAGATTAAAAAGGAACCACAGAGTCCCTCCTCAGACCCCACGCTGTCCTGCAACCACAAGCAGCCATTCCAGTACCGCAATGGCAAGCAGTGCCTTTACGCCAGGTAAAGCAGCTTATGCAGGGGAGGGACAAGAGCTCTTGTGAAATCAAGTGCTACTGCATTATCTAATAGTGAAGTGTTATGAGACAACCTGGTCTGTTTGCTGGGTAAGGGCTGCACGCTGGCTGCAACACAAATTAACCAGTGGGTCAGCTCAGGCCTGTGCAGAGTAGATCTGGGCTTGCCTCTTTTTTCTTCTCCCTAGTGCTGTTCCTCGCTGTCCTGATGCTAAGAGCAGTCTTGACATCTGTCACATGCCTCTCTCTCCACTGCTTTCCAAAATCTGTCCCACAAGGAGATTCCTGATGCTGTTACCCACAGTCCCAGCTACTTGACTGAGTTATAGTATGGCTTCTTCAGTACAGACACCTTCCTCGGTTTTCTGCTAGAAGGGTTATTGCTATTATGCACGAGGGCAACTAATAATCAGAAAGGAAGGAGTTTATGCTGAGAGTTTTCTCGCTTAGGTGGTGCACAGAGGGACAGCGTGTCTGCCTGTGACGCGTTCTCCCCAGATGCTGCCACGAGTTCTTCTTGGAGAACTGTAATGCTCCAATACCTGTTTGACTGTCCCAGTGCCTATGATCAACCCAGACAAGTTGGAATCAAGTCCCCCAACCCAGGAACCCCGATACAGTCACCACTCCAACAGTTCCCTAGACAGGACAGGAGCTTCCTGACCCTTGTGGGGCTACCCCACCCAATCCACCAGCTGTGGATACCTCAAGGAAAACAGGTGAGTTATTGCCAGGAACAGGCAAGAAGGATTGCCCTCCTTGGTGATTCAGGGAGGAGGGGCTGCAGCATCCAGATTAAAGTGCAATCACAGGATCCTCCTGAAGTACATGGGACCCACCACTGCTGCCTAGGTTTTGAAAAAGTCTCTAACCTTAAGCCCATCACATTCTGTGAATGATGGGCTGCGTATCTGCCCTCAGAAACATTTTTTCTTTGGGGTCCCTTCCTTTCCCCAGCTTTGTGTGCAGCTCTTACAGCCCTAGTAACAGGCTGTGGCCAAGGAATTTTCTGTCTCTCAGCCAGCCCTGCATCTGGGCTGAGATCAGAGGACCAAGAAAGGAGCCATCCCATGTCCTCTCCCCTCTTCTAGCTCTGCATACCAGCCACCTGTGGAGATGTGCCATTCCTTCCCCTCCTCCCAGGGCATGGCCCAGGAAGATCCCATTGCCCACCAGTGCCAGATGTCTAAGCCCTGCCTTCAGTACCCTCACCAGGGCTTCAAACAGGAGTACCACGACTCACAGTATGAGCAAGCAAACCGGGCAGGCAGCAGCCGTCAGTACCCAGCAGCTGTGGTTGTCAAGCAGGAGCAGGTGGACTACGTCTATGACTCAGGTAGGCAGAACTAGCTCTTCCTGACTGCAGTGGGGCATCGGTGGGGGTGACCAACCTCCTGGGTGAACACTGTGGTCTTTAGGCTTTGAAACAGTACTAGCTCATCTTCAGGAGTGTGTGTGGTCTGGGAAACTGGCCGAGAAATGTGAACAGTTCTGTCTGTGCTATGGCTTGGGCCAGACTGTCCCTTGAAACTGCATCCAAGAGAAGGCTGGGACATTTACTTTCTATACTGTGTTCTGAGAAGGACTTTCTGGTATATAGTGGAAAGGTTTAGTAAGATATAGGAGCTAGCAGGTGATGATCAACCCATTAGATTAAAGGCATGCGTTTTTTTCCAAGGGAGTAAGTAGCCATTGGAGAGACTCAAAATTCATAATTAGCCGACACCATCAGAAATAGAGAAAAAGGCATTCCTGGTTTCACAGGGAGTTTTTGTCTTTGGGTAGATGTGTGAGCAGGTAGGTTGTAGAAAGGGAAAGAAGTCAGGTCAACTTTGAAGAAATGATACTGGAAACGTTCTGTAAATGGCGACAGAAAGGAAGGAATCAAATATGTTGGTGCTCGTGGAGAAAAACTGCCTTGGATCTCTGCAACAGGAAGGAACCTTCAAGTACTGGCAGAAGAAAGCTGCTCTGGGTATAGGGATTGCACTGCACAGCCCTGAGCTGCAGTTCTTGATGCTGTCTGGCCCTGTGTCTTTCCCCTGACCGGAGGCAGAAGAATTTCATTCAGAAAATGAAGGGAAAGACACAGCTCGCCCAGCCCCACTGGTGAGTGTCAGCTCTTGCTGCTGAGGTCTCTCATGGGCAGCTGACACCCACTGGAAACTGGCTGCAGCAGATCACAGAGAGATCTGATGCTCCACTTTGGAGCTTACCACAGAAGATAAACCAGCTTTGTTCCGACTACCAGATCTAAAAGTCTAAAACTAAAACAATCTAAAGACCACTTGAGTGGTCAATTCCAAGGACAGGCATAAGCACAGAGCACTCAGCCACGTGCAAAAGTGCTGCTCTGTGTCTCTTGTAGTGTCTACCTCCACCTTCTGCTTCCCATAGAAAAAAGGCACACAGAGGACATAGCAGAGATTACAGAGGATCACAAGAGAAAAAAGTTTATGATTCCAAAAGTAGCTTTCTAGATACCATCTCAATCAGGTAATCCTCTTATTTTTCCATAAGTGACAAATGTTATTTTTTTCAGCTGATCTGTTCAAAGACTTGCTACCCTGACATCACAATACCCTCTTCTAGAGAGAATGTTACTTCTGGTTTCATGGTGTTTTAATGGACATTTTGAATTGTTTCCTTTAGCAGAAATAAATAAAAATCTCCTAGGAAGGTATAGAATCCACCACTGTGACTATGCTGATATTACACTTACACTGGGTCCTTCTGCCCAGACAGGGGAAGAAAATGTGCAAGCCCAGAAGAATGCTTTACGATTGTAATAATACACAGTCTGTCGGCTCAGAGTCCCCTTCTGCCCTTAACATCAGCAAAATGTCGACAGAAAGCAATGGCTATACACAGGAGTATGAGGGAAATGTACGGTAAATCTTTCCAAAGCTCCCAGTTACAGTTTCCATTTCAGCTGCGGATGGAAAATAAGATTGATTCAGAAAATGCAAGATACAGAAGATACAAATTGCAGTGCCCAGACAATACAATATATGCTGCACAGAAATCATGAAAAGATTTCCTGCTTCTTTTCAAACTTGGGCTATTTTTTCCTTTATGTTTTTGCAACTGTTTGTAAGAATTCCCTATCATGATGTGAAAAATCCAGAGAGACTTAACAAACATGAAAAAAAATTTGTGAGACACTGGCTGTAGTAAACGTTCAAATGCTGCTGCTCTCCATTAACACCATCATAGTACTCCTATGATGTGACAAAAATCCCAGTTCCCTCAGCCACTCCTCATAAGACTTGTGCTTCATCTGCATGATGAATTTGTGGTGGTATGGTGGTATGGATACATTAAGTTATCAGACTGCCACTAACCCTTTCGCAGGGGTGCCTCCTGTGCCTGTGCTTTTTAATTAAATGCATTTGTTAATTCTTCTGTAGATGTTCCCGGCTGTCCTTCTATGTACATAAATGTTGAGAGTTATCCGAGCCATTCAACTACAGAAGATACATTAGGTAAGAAACTCAGTGACTCTCTTCTTTTCCCTGCATTGCATTGCCCTCTGGCACAACCCTGTCTTTGTCTGTGACTGCCTATGTGGCTTTCTCTTTCAGGCTGCAGCTATGACAAGCAGATGAGGTCCTTTACTGATGATGTCTGTGTTGTTCCAGAAAAATTTGAAGGTTGGAGAAAGAATGGTCTGCAGTTTGGGTGTAAGATAGGGTTACCTAGCATCTTTGCTAGCCACTTGGCCACTGTCAACATAATTTGTTACACTGTGTTCTTGCAGATGTGTTGGCTGTGGTTCATAACAGACTTTTTGGTATCCCATTTTTTGAGCTTTTTTAACAGCAAGAAGGCCATCTAGCATAAGTAGCTTAATTGTGAGGTTCACCAGGGCTCCTCTTGGAAGAGCTGCTGGTGAATTAGCCGCTCTGTTTATGTGAACTGAAATATTCCAGGTAAACGTTTGTGAGATGTGCTTTTTTGTGCAACTGTTTTTGCACTTTTACCCTTAGAAACACCTTGTTTGTTCTTCTCAGCAGGAGACTTCAAACAGGAAGCCGGAGGGTACCGGGAAGGACCACCATACCAGAGACGGGGATCCCTCCAGCTCTGGCAATTTCTTGTGGCTTTGTTGGATGATCCGACCAATTCCCACTTCATTGCCTGGACTGGTAGAGGGATGGAGTTCAAGCTCATTGAACCAGAAGAGGTGAAACCATTTAGTTTTTCTAAAACTCCGGGGGAGCAGCCAGCATTTCTGAGGCTGCAAATTTCCAAGTGACTTTTCCTCTGCCCTGTGAAGGCTCCTGCCTACCAGTGGTACCCTGCAGCAACTCAAAGTTTTTAAAAGAGGTCAAAAATATCAGTTTTAAGAAAGGTTGCTTGTAAGTTTAGAGTCTCAGCAGTGCAGTGAGTCAAATTACCCACTGCCTCCATTTCCCTGGACACTTCACTCTCAAGCTTGCAGTGACTTGTGCTGCCTTATCACATTCCATGCTTGAGGCTCACACTGAGGTTTGGAGTTTTGAGTGCTACTGATCACAGAAGTTTTCATAAAAATCTGGAAGAAACTATGTCCTGGTCTAAACATATTTGTATATCAAAATTACACTAACTAAGGTATAATTTCTAATGCTACCATGTTCAAAAATCCCCAAAGATATCTGACAATGTCTGGCAGATACACCTGTAGTATCTGTTCATATCTTAGAGCTATATCCAATTAGATATGCTTAAAGCATATCCAATTAGAGCTGCATTTAGCACTGTTCTTGCTTCTCATCAATCTTTATGGACGCTTTCAGTGCAGTTGAGTTGTTTTGGTGACACGATTACAACAAATTTCTGAGTCTTGGGGACAAAGCTGAAAATCACATAGTAGGAGGAACAAAGGCACACAGGTCTTCCAGTGGAGATGTTCCCTTATTCTTGGGCTCCTGGTAAAAATGTTATCCTTGACTATTAAGTGTCGCATAGGATAAAGCAGCTTTAGCAACCTCAAGCTTTCAGAATACTGGACAGTGAGGAGAAGTGGTGATGGCAAATGAGGTCTGTAATGGCAAGGAGAATGCCTCTCTGTGATACAGGGTGCTTCAGTTTGAGTTCTACTCTTCTTATTGAAATGTTGCTAAATAATTATTGTTTGAGTCTATTATTTAAACGTTGTAAATATTTGTATGGGTTGTGGTACCATTCCTCAAAAAGAGAATCAGCTGGGTAATGTTCTTTTGCCTTTGCGTTGGGTTCACAGACTCACACACTGAGATGCTTTATTCTACAGGTAGCCAGGCTGTGGGGTATCCAAAAGAACCGTCCAGCCATGAACTATGACAAGCTGAGCCGATCCCTTCGCTACTATTACGAGAAAGGCATCATGCAGAAGGTCAGTTTGCAAAGCAGATGGAGTTTTTATGCCTTTAGTGATGCTTCTCTTGTTTGAGAAGGTAAGTCTTACAGATACAGAATGCGCTTGAGCCAGCCAGACATCCTGAGCTTTCTTTCCCCATAACTTCCCTTCGCAGCACTTAAATGGGGAAGGTGTAAAGGAGCTGAATCTAGGCAACATATAGGAAATAAACCAAAGGGGAATCATGATTTCTGTCTTTTTCTGTATGTATCTGCAGTCACAAGAGTTGGAATTTGTGCAGCTGCAGGGACACACAGCCTAGACTTGCCGTTGGTGAGAGAAAGGCTGCCTGGGGTTTGGTCCTGTGTGGCAGGGATGGTCTCTTCCAGATCCAGGGCACTGGAGAGGATAATTGTTAATGTAGTTATGTCACAGCACAGACCTGTCAGGGACTGTTGATGCTGTTGCTATCTGGACAAAGTCATCTGGCAGCATTCCATGTCACAGGAGCTGTTCCACAGGAGACGAGATGGGCCAATGCAAGGGGCCAGTGCAGCCAGATGTTTTTGCAAGCCTTCTCCACTGCTGAGGAGCATTGCCTAGTGCTGCTTGTGTGCCTGCAGCATCCATCTCATATCTTCCCTGCAGGTGGCTGGAGAGCGCTACGTGTACAAGTTTGTCTGTGAGCCTGAAGCCTTGTTCTCTCTGGCCTTCCCCGATAACCAGCGGCCAACTCTGAAGGCAGAGTTTGACCGGCAGATCAGTGAGGAGGACACAGTGCCCCTTTCTCACCTGGATGAGAACACCGCTTATTTGCCAGACCTTGGGAGCCTCCCTCCACAGTTTTACAGCAAAGGCCACCCATACTAGCACTGCTGGGGGCACACTGTGCCACCCTTGCTTGTGTATATAAGGAGATAACTGGTTTGTATTCAATCAGTACAAGCATTTTTCCAGGCTAGCCTAGAGCAGCACTAAACTATGAATACCTGCTTTGGTCAGGAAGGCTGTTCAGGTACACATGTGGATGGTCACCTGACAGTTGACAAGGCTCTTGTGTGCTTGTGAGAGTACCCTCATTCGTCAGGATGGGACTCATTCTCAGCAATGCAGACATCTGAGCAGCTGAGCTGCAGCTTCAGCAGTGTATTGGATAGTTGCTGCCTCCAGCTGGAACAAACAAGCCTGTCACAGTCCCTCTCATTGGTGAGGGAGGAGATGCCGTCCTATTAGGCTTTTTTTCAGATATGAAGATTCTACAATGCTGCTCTGCAACACCAATCTTGCCTTCCCTGTGAACTACTTTGTGGGAATGGAGAATATTTGTTATCTTTTATGTGCATGCTCCAGCCTTACCACCTCCTTGTTCGTAACTATTTGTGCCAGGGCTATCTGGTATTTGGGCACTCTATCTGAGCTGGGTAGCTGGCGGCTCTGGCCAGGATTAGAGCAGTCCTGGGGTACATGGCACAACATATGACTTAGGGGAACTACAGAGCTGCCTGATAGTGTTGGTTTGGGGCACAGGTCAAAGCCAATGTCACCTTCAGGCCGATAGATTGCAGGAGGCAGCAAGGCCTAAGCCATTAGTTCATTGTAGTGTTGTAGCTTTTCCAAACTGAACAACTTCTTCAACAATATCCTCAGGATCTCTGAAGACCTGTCAGGCTCTTGAGTAGTGTGCCCATCCTGAACTTGGCTAGAAAATCATTTGAGGCAAGAAAAGAACCTGATGGAGGTGTGTTAAGAAAATGCTTTACAAAGTAACCTAAACCATATGTAGTTCTTAATATCCATATTTAGACTTTACCTCCACAGATATCTGCATGTTTTAGGGAAATCCTGATGTCTTGGAAAGGCAGCTATTTCTGCAGCCCAACAGAGCACATACAACATAACTAGCCATTGACTGGTTTTACACAATAGTGAACCTTCATAATGGGCACCACATCCTCATTGAGAGGTGCCTCACTTTATAATTAGCTGCTCCGAGTACATACCCAATTAGACAAGGAGCAGTACAGTGTACCCATACAGAAAAAGCTTGTTTCCTACTGCTTTAGGTTGATGTTCCAGCTGTTGAATACAGAGCATCACCAATGCTGCCAATGTGGTAACCTCTAGAAGAAATTCTGTATATTGACTGAAAGCCTGATTTCCCCCCAAGACTCTCCCCTGCATGGCTAATGCCGATCTCCCAGCCTTGTCCCTGGGCATGAGGGCCAGGAAAGACAGCTCTCCATGCCCGAGAAGAGGCCAGGTACTTGGAGCAGCCTGCTCTGCTGATCCCTGTGTCGTTCCAGACACTTGCTATTCTGGCAGCTCCTGGCTTTCCTGTCTTGCCCTGCTCCTACCTGGCAAGCACACTTCCAGTGTCCCAGAAGTGAGGGTGAAGGGGAACCCTTCCACTGATATAAGCTGCCTTTACTATTTATGAGTGTAAAAATACTATAATTAATAAATTGGTCCATGTCTTTGGCCAGTACACTTTCATTCAGCTCTTGGCTAGACCTCCCTTACCTTCTGAGCTTGCTTTGCCCATCTCCTTGGTACCAGCCTCGCCAACCAGCTTTGGTTAGCTGATCCAGAGAGTTCAGGGATGCATTTACTACTGAATCTTGGTGGAGTCATTAAAAGAACAACACTTCACTCGCTTGACATCTTCACAACCAGTCATACAAACAGGAATGAAAGATCACCATGAAATATGTAACCTCTGGCTGCACCTGGTGTCAGGGGAACAGTTCTCTGCAGCTCAGAGAACATTGCTCCTGCACTACCGTACACTGGCCACTGAGCCAAGCTCCATGGTTTCAATTAACTTTTCCCTGAACTATGTCTGTCTTGAGCAGTGGCACGTCAGGTTGCTTGCAAGGGAAGCGAGTATGTTAGCACCTGCTGAGCTGGTGCAGTGATCGGGCTAATACAGGGCATGCCAACCCTGAGAGCCCTGCCCGGCCACGACCACTCCCCTGGGCCCCAGCGGAGGCTGAAGCAGGGACAGGAGCCAACCTGATTCACACTGCACCTTCCCCAAGAGTCAGGTACCTCCTAAGGCAAGTCCTTGTGCCTTCTGGAGGCAAAATGTAGGTGTGGGCTGTACCCTGTTGCAACACTGTGCTTCTAATTAATGAGACTAGTAGCTTGCTTTTATTTGATATCTCAATCTGAAGGATTCCCATGGATTTTACATTTATCCAGTACTCTTTGGGCTACCCTCTGACCAGCAAATCTTCCCTCCAGAAAGGGAATTCAGGGAGACAGTTGACATTTGGATGAAATTTTAGGTCCATGTTTCACTCAGGTTTGTCAAGTCAGTGCAACAGATTAATAGCTGCAGTGCAGTTCTGGGAATGAACAAGATCTCATAATTGAGTGGCAGTGACCTCCAAAGGGCAGAGATTTATAATAACCAGATCAGAGAGTTGAGAGTCAATAAATACATTCTGTGTTTCCAGTTCAGCAAGACAGAGAGGCAGCTGATTATGGAAAGATGTTGGAGGTAACAGACAAGTGTCATAAATTTCTCATGCTCGTCCTGAAAGTGCCAGCCCCATCCAACCAGCTTTGCAATCTAGTCACTCACATTCCTGGTCATACCACAAAATTGCAACCACTCTTAATACAGACAACAGAGCTGTCTTTTCCCGAGCTAATGCTTTTGACACTTGAGTGGGGATAAGTGCATGGTACACTGTGAGAGAATGTACAGCCAGGGCAATACGCCTTTAAGTCGGTAACCCTTCACCATACAAATTCACAGCTGAGCTTTGCTCTAAATTAGGCAGGTAAGAATGACACAATTCTTAATGAAAAACCCTCTAAAGACAGAGTTCTGCTCAGGACAAGCACTGAACGTCTGGATGCAAATTTACCTAACATTGTCAGACTTTTTACAATTGTTTAATCATTATATTCAAGATTTATCCTAGCAGGTTATTCCTCAGGATATGATGATGCTTTGGGACCAGCCAGAAATAAATTCTAAGCAGTCGCTTCTTCCTAATGTAATTTTTTCTAGATCTTTTTTCCCCTGTGTGGTTGCTATTGTTGCAATGGCTTTGCTGTTACTCCTGTTACATCAACAGGAGCTACAAAGCCCAGCAGGAAACACTGTGAACCTATTACTCAGAACACAAAGCAAACTTCCTTTTGGGTCGTAGAAAATAATTAATATGTAACATTACAGCATGTCCCTTATGTACCCTTAGAGTGTACCGTCCAGGGCAAAAGTTACCCCTATTATTAATGAGTAACAGAGCTGAACTCCCTGATGCTAACCCAGGAAATATTTCTGTTACCAGATACCCAGAAATAAATATAAATAGTGATAATAAAGAACAAGGACAGCAGCAAATCTCACTTTATGGGTTGAGCACTGAACAGGAAGGCATGACAGTTATTAGAAAGTGCATTCATCTTTTTGAGGCTGTATACAACACAGTTGATGTCACCTGGCTAGGCCGAGCCTCAACTTGGGCTTGTGGGCAGTCAGAAGGGCTGATGCATCATTCCTAGCAGTGCTGAGAAGACAGCCAGGACAAGATCTGCCAGGAACGAATTCTGGCCTGGTTAGGTCAAGACTGTCAAGACAAGCAGGAGGAACTGATCAGTGTCACCTCAAAAGATGAGGAGAGTAGCAGATACCTTTTTGCCCCTTTGGTGCCATTTCTGTCCACCACACAGAGCCTGGTGGGAGCACTGAGCGCTCTGTGCCAGGCAGATGTTCCCATGTACACCATATTCTCATTCACAGCTATTTAAGAGGCTCAGCAGAACAAAGAAAACCAGAGCTGGCCATGATCCCTCCTGGTTAGTACTTTTAACCTGAGCCCAGGAGTAACTTGCCTCCTTAGCACTAAGCCTGTCAGTTATGATGTAGAGGTAGCATGGGACTCGACAGCTCCCTGCTCTGGTGAGCCATGAACCTTCATCTTTGTCACAGTTGAGCTTCCAGGAAGCAGATAAGCAGCTCCCACACAACCGTGTAAAACACTCCCATGGAAGTCTCAATAAGACAGTCTCAGGAAAAGCTTGTGCTTGCTCTGCTCAGCCTTCAGGCTCAGGGATGAGGTGAGCATCCCTCAAGAGGAACAGTCTGTCATTTACACTATTAAGCTAGCTACAGGGGAGCACAGGTAACTGCAAGGGCATTAACACCATGACATTTGACTCCTCGTAACATTTTATGGACATATAACACTCCCAAGAATTTTTCTTGATATGCTGAGGAGATTCATTCCCATAAAT
The DNA here is from genome assembly GCA_004320125.1 of Scolopax mira. Classification (NCBI taxonomy): domain Eukaryota; kingdom Metazoa; phylum Chordata; class Aves; order Charadriiformes; family Scolopacidae; genus Scolopax; species Scolopax mira. The sequence goes on along the minus strand of BJBW01007009.1, from coordinate 156,238 downwards.
GAATCAGCCCTAATGACACCTATACCTAATGACCCCATTCTCCTCTGCATTTGAATCACAGACACTGTCGTAATCTACCGCAACATGGGAAACCATTTTGCACAATGAATATTGATCTCTTTATGCCTTGATGGCTGATACATTAATGAGACAGCAGAGGGGGAAGTGCCCACCAGCACCCTGAACACAGAGAAAAGCCAAGCTGAAGTCAATGAAAACCTCAGCAGGAGACCACTATTCATTGAACCCTGAGGGCAGCATTTACTGCCCCAGAGCAGCAAGCACCTCTCAGGCTAGCAAAGGAGCACATTCTCGTCCCTGCAGCTGGGGGGGGGGGGGGGCAGCCATGCACAGCCCCCCTCTGCAGCTTACTCCTCTTTCCGAACAACACAACAGGAACCAGCCTATATAGCTGTAAACTACTTAAAGACTTTCCTGTGTCTGGTCTCTTCAGAACGAGTAGCTGAACAACCATAGTCCTCTGCACTACACAGTCACTGTTTAGGAGATTAGTAACCATTTTCTTTGCCATTATGGACCTATGGACAGGTATCAGGTGAGAAAGCAAAGTGGTGGAAAGGAAGGTATCTCAGGGGAGCTTACTAGCTGAAATAGCTAAAGGCACCTGATGTGCTTCTGGCATTCTTGCTGAGCTACTGCTCTGTGGCACCTGTTTCTACTTCCCTGAATTAGCCTCAAGCATGTTTTGGAGGCACTACCATTGCTGTCCTTTTTGCTTTGATTCTGTGAGACAGAAACATGAATCCCCTCAGCCAGGGTGACCAAGGCATGGCCCACTGGCTGACACCGCATCTACTGAACTGATTTCTACCTATTTGAAGACTTCCATGTAATTCAAGTATCCCAATGCAAATAAACTAAACACCACAAAGATTTGTTGCAGGAAAAAATGCTTATAAACAGACACACAGGTAGGGCTTTTTAAAAGCACCTGCAAGAACACATAACAGAAATTACAAAGCCTGCTTATTTTTATTAGAAGAACATAACAAGAAATCAGCACAGCAGAGGATGAGGAGCGCCTGTTCTGACCATTTCTGTCTGCAAGGACAAAGAGACCAGCACAGTCCCTGCGAGGTCTCCCAAGCCCTGACTCCAGGGAGATTTCCTCCAGGGCTGTTCCTACAGAAAGAGGTCAGTCCAGTGCCTTGCCAAATTGGGGTCCTGGAGACCTCTTCACCCCAGCTTGCCCAGACACCACTTGCTACCTCGGCCCTGCCATGGGAACAGGGGCAGCCAGGTGCCTTTGGCTCAGCACTTCCAGCTGAACATCTCAACACACAACGCACACAGTCCCGAGTGCCTTGTGCTCTGCCAGCCGCTGCCAGTCCTGCCATTGGCCACCCACTCATGTTTGCCAGCAGCAAGGGCTCAGGAGCTGGGGGCCAGGCCCAAGGCCTGTGTTGCAGGATGGCAGGCTCAGCAGGGGCACAGGTACCACCTGCAAACCAAATGCTGCCAAGGTGAGGCATGTCCTGCCCTAATTGCCCCCAGATCCTAAGGGTAATCAAATGCAGAAATGACCCTAGAGACACAACAGCCTCCAGCCATTTCCCTCAGAGGGCAGGAAGCTCAGCTTTCCACATAGGCAGCAGCCATCTGCCTGCTCCTGAGGCACAGATAAGTCCTGTGTCACCCAGCAGGTCCTTACCCTTCTCCAACTCTGCCTAACTCAACTGCACAGACAAGGCTTCTTACCTTAGCTGCACTCCTTGTGTCCACAGCCACGGCGTCCTCAGAGGGCAGCCGCCAGCAGCCTGGGGCTGGTGGTAGCTGGTGTTTCCCTGAGCACCCTGGACACAAAGTGACTGGGGAGTTCTGCTGATTCTGCTCCTCAGCAAGGCTGAGAGCTTCACAGCTGCAGAGAAGAGCTCAACCAGCATAGCACAGGGGGTGGGGGAGGGAGACAGAGCATTCTAATTAAGTAAAAATCAAATCCACCTGAAGGCCATGAGTCCCCCTCAACTTTTCAGGAAGGCAGGCTTATGTGCAGGATAGGGCAAAGCAGGAATGTTTAAGTCCTAAAGGGATATGGTGGAGAATTAAGCAAGAGCTGCATAAGAATTTATAAGGCTTTTCCTCACACCTGTGATAGATTTTATGCTTCCTAAACTTGAAGAGAATCTAACTGAATTTCTATCAGCAGGCTTTTCAGACATTCTTGCTGTGTCAGTCCTAAATGGTGGAAACTAACATTCATGTATCAAAATAGCCAGGATTTGCTACTGATTGAGTATGATCCAGTTCACTTTCACCTCCTTGATTTTTTTTCTACAAGTGACCAATATTGAACTCAAATAGGTTTCTATACTCAAGAAAAAAGCAGTGCTTTCAGTGTAGCTGGCAGCGCAGAGTTGTGTTTGGACAGATGGACAGGCCTACCAGCTACAAGAACTACAAGATCAGTTTTGATCCACATAAACCAGCATATTCAGATCAGCACACAACCCCACTCCTCCACCTTCAGCATACAGACAGGACAGCCAGAGGATTTATGCCAGTTACAAACGTACACATACAAAACATATTTGCTAAAATCAGAAACTTACTCACTGTATTCCCAGCTGGCTTGAAAGAACAATACATTCATAAATGAAAAATTCCATGAAACCGCTAATGGGTCAGTATCACAGCCTTCTGCAATTGTCACAGGAATCTCATGAAAAAACAAACCCCCCATTGTGTAAGTAGCACTTGCTGTCCACCCACTCTAGTAAAGCCCCTTAATGAGGTTAAGGTAGTTACTATAACAGATAGAGCATATGAGAGGCTGGCTGTAAAAATCTTATTTGTCTTTCCTGAATTAGGGCAAAAGGTTGGTTTTGGGTGTGTACAAGTGTGTGTGTACACACCAATGTGTCAGATATTCTTTTGCTGTGAATCTTTAGCTTTTGACCATCAGCCAACACATGCAAACTGGCACATGCTGCTGGACTTTAAGACTGAGGATTGTTTGCTCCATCTGTTCATAAAGATTCACGTCTCCACAAGTGGAATGAGGTCCCCAGCAGGCCAAGGATACCATGTTAACCTCTGGGGAACCAGAGAGGGGACAGGAACCAGCAACGCTTAGTCTATGCTACTTGCATTAAGTATTCCACGTTTAATGAGTAGAGAGGTTCACAGATGGCTTGGAATTCCTCAGAGAACCATTCACATTGCATTTCACATTGCTCCTTGGTCTTCTAGGAGGAAAAAAAAAAAAAAAAAGAAGCAACCCCAGCTTGAGCGTTCACCTACAGCCCCCAAATGCAGGAAATTTTTAATTCTATTTAAGAAAATGTAACACTACAGGAAAGCTCAGGACATTTATATAATAAAACAAACCAGTATATACAACATTCCTGCCCACCTTCCTACATATGTACAGATTTCTAGTGTAACTACTTTTCTGTGTGAAACATTCTTCAAATTCACTGAGTGTAAAGAAACCAGCCAACTTCATTCTACTCATTTCAACAAGAGTTTTAGCAAATGTTCCAGTTTGGAAAGAAAAAAAAATAATAAAAAAAAAAGGTATCTGCAGCTATGGAATCAAATACGTTTTATCTGCTTGCAACATGAAAAATAATTTATAGATAGCTTCAGCATGACACAGCACACGTTGAATAATCAATTGCTTTTTTTAATAAGGAACAGTTACTCAATGTTTTACAGACATTTTAGCTGTAAGAGCATACTCTATTAAAAAAAAACACAACAGTTGTGATGTCACAAAACATTGTAAGTGGAAATAAAACACATGACACATCGTATAGAAAGTCTAAACATCTGTAACCACTTACATTCACAGACAGAGCTGTGCTCCAGAGTGGATGTGGTTAATTACCGGTTGATATATTAGCCTTCAGCACACAGGAGATGAAGGATAAGACTCACAGTCAGACCTGTGCCATTGTCCAAGTATTACTGACATTCTAGCTGGGCTTCGAGGGATCTTTTACGACTTATCTCAATGCCGCAGACACTAAATATGTCACCACAGAAGGCCAAATAGTTACACTTAACAGGAAAATGCATAAAATAGCAAAAATGGAGAACAAGCAGCTCCCAAAAAGCAGCCACTGTCCAAGAACGTAAGTAGAAATAAATCCCTCTTAGTGGGCTTAACTATTCCAGCATGTACTTGTCTGGCGATTCAGAACACAGGTTGGTGGACAACTATTTTTCAATTCTTAACTTTTTGTTGTTGTTCAGCACAGTGCCCCAATTTCCAAGTCTCAGGTTTTTTCTCTTAAAAGGGTAATGACTAAAGAAGCCTGCAAGAACCACTTCTGAAAAGATGAAACGCACCTAGGAGACTCAGGACGCTTTTCATGGAGCCGTGGCATTCGAGGGGTAGCTGACATGAGCACACATCGCCCCCTTGTGCTTTTGCTCAAAAAATACTTATTTTCTGTTCGTTTTGTAGGTAAGCTTCAACTCGGTGTCCTTTCTCTCAGGAAGCACGTGCAGCAGTGCAAGAATCGCAGTCCCACAAATATAAAGCAAGTAAGAGTCCACGAAGGAACCAGGCTCATCGTCGTCTGAACGCACGTGATATCCTCCAAGCATTGGGCTCCTCATAGCGATTGTACAGGGGCTCCAGCCGCTGCTGCTTTTTCTGTTTGCTCAGCTTGGTTGGATCAGAAACCTTGAAGAAAGCTGGCGCAAATTCGACCAGCCAGCGAGGATCAATAGTTGTCACTTCACGCATGTATTCCTTGGTGGTCAGCACCAGCTCATGATACACTACCCTGTGAAAAGGGACCGCAATTCTGGAAATTAGTTTTTCCCAATAAGCGGAGACAAAGCAGGGCCTGGAGCATCTGAGCTTGCCCCTTTACCTCCATTTTACCCTCCTTTACCATAAGTTCTTTATAAACTCCAACACAGGGTCCAAAAGAACCATCCTGAAGGCCTACCATTTTTTTCCCCCACCTCTCCTACTTCACAACTACTCTTCAGCACAGAACTACTTAATCCAATTTAAAATAATTCTCTCTCTACTCACTCCCACCCTCAATACTCAGTGTTTTAAACTTGCTTCCACAATACAGAAGCACAGAACTGCACGCTCCAGGCCTGGCCTTGGCTCAAACAGTGAATCTCATCTCTGCACAGGCACTAATTGCAGCAGAAAGAAGCAAAACCAGACTTGAAACTTTACTCCCTCTGCTCATTGCTTCCTTACCATTCTGGCTGCCTGTTGAAGAGAGCACTGGATGGGTGGATATAAACTACTTGTTGATCAATGAGTGTTCGATAACCTTCCTGCGGATCCTTCTTTGCTGCATTTCTGAAGAAACCACTACAGATGGCCTTCTGGACTCGAACTGTTGCCTTCCCACAGGATACCACATCCAGCTTGTGCCTGCCAGACAAGAGTTAGGGAGAAATAAATTAGAGTTCTCCAGATTTGGGTGCAGCTACCAACATTAGATTAATAAATTTAGTTTAGGTACTACAGCGTAAGAACACTAAGAAAACGAAGTCACTACTTGTCCTTCTTGACATTCTCACCTGTCCATAATGCCCAGCATCTGCTTGCGGATGTCCTGTGCCCTGCGTAAGGATCGGGCCTGGATAAAATTTTCATAGCACCAGGGATTTGAAAATTTATTATTCTTCCAGGAATTGTACACAGCCAGCAGAGTGAGGTGGTCCCCTTCTGTCTGATGAAACTTGGCTTTCTTTTGATCAGCAAGTGCTTGTTTATCCTAACATATAAAACATGAATCAATTGGGTATCTACATTGTAGAGACAATCCTTGTGCAACGTGAAGGAGGATACAGACTCCTTGTCACTCCTACCGTGACTTTTTAAGTCTACCAAAAAACATGATGTAAGACCAAGAAGATAATACAAAATTTTGAGTGGTGAGCGACTAAGACCAAGCGATGAGAATCTAAAGGTCACCGGGACTACTCTCACTGAGACAAAACTATAACCATCATAATGAAGCAATAACAGATACAAGGGGAGCCTGCTGTTGAGGAATGCTAACATACTATAGTCTGCTGCTTGCTGAGTTAAAAGAAATCAGCACAGGATAGGACTGTCATAGAGAAATACATTCTGTTTATCTGAAAATTACAAAGGCATTGCGAACTCCAGAGCTGGGACTGACTTGGCTTAGGATTGTATGTGTTTCCTGGGAAATACAAAAGAGAATGTGAGACTCCTAACTGCCATCTTCCCGTCTACAAAGAAACTACCAACACCCTCATCTACAGGGTAACCAAAAGGTACATCAGAAATGCATCATGTACAAGCAGAGTCTCCAAATGAGCTACAGATTCATTTTGGCACATATGCTCACTCTCTAACACCTGAGGTGGGCACAGAAAACCCACCCAAACAGTGACACTGCACTCCTTGGCCACATTCCTTACCTTAGGCCTGTAGAACACATTCTGTACGGACAGCATGGATACTATTGTCAACATTTCTTCACTGCATCCCAGATGTACAGACATGATCAACATCTTACACAACATCGGCTCCAAGGGGAATTCCGCCATCTGCAAGAAACCTGATTCAGGGTACCCTGCAGCATCTTGGAAAAATCTTGAGCTCTCAGTGCAAAAGACAGCATAGCCCTCTCTTCCATGCTTTCTTTCCAAAGCAGTATGTTTTACCCAAAATAACTTTACTCGCCATGAAACAAATTATTTGTCTACATTCACTGTCAGAAGAATATCTTAATTACTTACAGGAAATGTGTAGACATTAATAAAAGTAACCTTATGAATAAGGAATAATAAATAGCTGCTCCTTAAAAAGCAGAAGATATATAAGCAGTATGTGAAAAGCTACCACACAAGAGAATAACAGAAAAAAGAAACACATAATGCTAGGCAATAGCGCTATACAACTACTCTCATGTCACCCCCTAAATATTTGCAACACAGCCAGCACTAAGTATTCTATTTTGCCTACCCTGCGCCCAAGTCGTGTGAGCAGTCCCTCATCATCCAGAGCTCCCAGGGTGTAGAGCTGCTCCATGGCCGTTATAAGAGTTTCCATCGGGGGAGCATCCATAAAGTCAAAGGAGAGCAGATCATTGATGCCCATGGCCTAAACAAAAGGAGCAGAGAAAACCCCAGCTAAAACACTGAGAACAAAGACACCAAACTCCAGTGAGAGGCATATAACCATCAAACAGTGAGGCACTACAGAACTTTAAGCAACCCTAGCCTCATGTCATTATTTTGATTGTAACTGCAGTCATGAATACAGGGCTGTATTTCTACACATGAGATAATCCTCATTGGCCCATGGCTTTCACCCACCATCCAGTTTTCCAGTCTGTTTCTTTGGTAATGTTCCATACCTTTCAAGCAAGATGATTCCATCAGGGAGACACACATGACAGTTTTGAGGACTCCTGCCTTATAAGCCAGTGTGGCTTGACAGCTCCAATGGACACTGAACATGTCTCCACCCTTCCCTCTTGTTTCCAGAAAGGGGGAAAGGCAGCAGCTTCCCCAGTTGCTATGTACTGGGTTAGATACAGTTTGCAGCCTCCCAGAGGGATGGCAACATATGTTTGGAGATCAAAAACCACCCTAAACCAGCGTGTCCTATCTTTTAAGAATATAAATGTACCTTACATAGGACATGTGTACTGCCCATAAGATTCCCATTTCTCAAACCTCCTGCAACTAACTGTTCTGTGCAGCTGAGACTTGTAATTCAAATGGATATTCAACATTATAACCCTCAATACAAAAATGTAGGAGCAAGCTTCAGTGCCTCAGAACTGCATTTGATGCAGTCTCCCACTCAAAATACCTCTGTGCACTGGAAGGATCTGAAATTACAGAAGTACTTCACGAGGCTCGTAAAGGCAGAGACTGAATTTACTGAAAAACTTATGATGATGTTGGCTTGCTACACGTTGGTGAAATACCTACCTTCAGGGAAAGTACTGTACTGGCCAGATTTGTCCTCTGGATTTCAGGCACATTGGTGGTTAGCATTTCATCTCGATAAGCACGTTCTGTATATAACCTATAGCATTTTCCAGGTCCTGTTCTCCCAGCCCTTCCCGCTCGTTGCTTTGCTTGAGCCTAAAGGTAAAAAGGCATCTCAATGAACAGGTGCAAACAGGCATAGGTGAAAACAAGTGAAATAAAATAATTATTCAATTTTAATTGTATTAACAGACAGAGATTTCAGTGCAACACATTGTACTGCATTTCTGTGCAGAGTATGCATTCCTCAGACACAGCCTCAAGGAGTCACAGGGAGTTATCAGAAATGTGGTTTTATCATTGTCTCACTTTGCTTCCATGTGCTTGGATACCACATCACCAAGATACACATCACCATCAGGGAAAAAAAAAAAAAGTGCCTACCTGTGAAATTGGTGTAACAACCAGCTGGTCAATTCCAGTCTTCGAGTTATAAACTTTCTGCTTCACAAAGCCAGGATCAACTACATAATATATCCCATCAATAGTCAAAGATGTCTCGGCAATGTTAGTAGCAATAACAACCTGCAAACAACAGTTGGATTCAGTACCAGTCCTGTCTCTGGTTGCCAAGCCAACCATGCTGCTCAACTTAGAACTAAACATTTGACATGATACCAACAATTTGTTATAAATGCAACTAGTACAATTTAACACTGAAAGAAGAAATGTGCTACAATCAGAGATTAATAGGTTTTAAGTATCTACATTTGGTTTAGTTTCAGACAATATGAGAAAAGAGCATGATAAAACCCGTAATTAAAAACAATTGAAAGTTCATTACACATTTGTAAGCAGACTGCTGACTTCAGGGAGAATTTGTCTATTACTCAAACATAGTCCATATGTAGAGAACAATCTTCTAGAGAATGTATCTTTAGCTATTCATTAGCTGTTTGGTAGGAAATTTACATCCATCCAACAAGAACTGCATTTAGATTTCACTGAAGTTCATATCCTTTAAAGGTAGCATTAAAAAACACACCAAGAACATCCCACACAGAGGTGTGCCAAACCAGATGTTTTTGTGTACATTCTCAAAGGCTTAGATAACACTTATAGGCATGTATGCAACCCAAAATGCGCTCTAAACTACATAAGCCACCATTTCTCCGAAACAGCTTCATTTTGTCTGCAGTTGTAACTAACAGAATCACAAGTGCAAAAAAAAAAAAAAAAAAGATATCTGATTAGCAGCATAATACAGGCCACTATTAAAATGTGTCAGCGGAAAATGAAGCCATACTGAACTGAAATTACCTTTCTGCTTCCTGGTGGGGCTGGGTCAAAAATCCTGGTTTGCATTTCACTGGGTAAAGCTGAATACACAGGTAGGATAATTAACTCTGGAACATCAGGTCCTAGAGATTTCATCCTCTCATAGAGGATTTCACAGGCTGTGTCAATCTCTTCCTGACCAGTCAGAAACACCAGAATGTCACCTACACAGGAAGTAAATTAAAACATCCACAGAATGAATTCTGTTCAGTACAGCTCCCGCATTACCACATTGCCATCTCTCACTTCCTCCATTTAAAGCAGAGAATCCCCAACTTTTGCTAGCCCCCGGGCAATAGTTCTTTAGCCAGAAGCAACATACTTCAGTCTTTCACCCAACATTTTCAGCATTTTATATACCCTATTTGCAAAAAACAGAAGACAGTGCTGAGAGCATTTTTCTCACATTACTAACACGCGACCCATGACTTATAGAAAGACTTTGCTCACAGGTATTAGAGTCCTTGAATCATCAGCCACCCCTGACCATTCCCCACTCACCTGGTGGCTCTGTTAAGTGGATCTGCATTACTGTAATAAGACTGGCATCCAAATAATCTGTTTCTGGTTCTTTTGTGTACAGAATTTCTACTGGGTATGTCCTGCCAGGAATTGTGAAGATCGGTGCTTCGTAGAAATACTGAGAGAATTTCACAGCATCCAGCGTTGCTGACGTCACTATCAGCTTCATATCCTGCCGTTTCTGCACTGTCTAGAGCAGGACAGAAAGTTCATGTCATTTATTGCTATTGGGACTATTAACATATGGCACTTGACTTAAGTCAGAGAAATATGACCAGTAATATCAGGTATTCTGATGTCTCAGTGGCAATTCATTCCAGTAGCCAGAATTTCAAGCAATTGACCACTAAGTGCACATTTCAAATCTTTCTTAGCAGCATCTATCACAGAAAGCCTTTGTCAGAGAAGGAAGAGCAAAGCAAGAACACTTATCTACCCATCCCTCATTATGAGCATTTTGGACTGCCAATTCTCATTGTTTCTGCTGAATTTTGCTGGCTTTGTCTTCACACAGAGACCTGTTTCATGAAAATTCAGACTATAAACTCTTAGAAGCATTTGCTTTTTTTCAGAAGAGACTCTTGGAGCACATGAATGAACTTGACTTATGCAACCTTGCCTTTCCCTGTGCGCTCCTACCCATACACAGCATACAGAGGACACTGAAGCATTAAATCAAATGCTACGTTACCTTTTTTAGTAGCCCAAAGAGCACATCTGTATGTATGGTTCTCTCATGGGCTTCATCCAGCATGATAATGGCATACTGAGTCAGATCAGGATCTATCAAGCACTCCCTCAATAACATACCATCTGTCATGTATTTGATAACAGTTTCAGGGCTAGTGCAGTCTTCAAATCGAATGGTGTAGCCAACCTAGAAAGAAGAGTTGCACCAAAACTGAAGCTACAGAATTAATTACCACCTTTAATTCTGCAAGCTCATTTTACAGCCTACAAGGGAACAGACACATGGACAAATGAGCAAATTAACTCCAGTACTGATTTTTCCTACTTCTCCTCATGCTTATTTCGACATGTTCTTTGTTGTGGAAATTCACCTCTTGTCCCAAGCAGCAACCAAACTCCTCGGACACCCTCTTTGCAACAGACATTGCGGCCACTCTGCGAGGCTGAGTACATCCAATCTTTCCTCTTGATGTGTAACCTGCCTCAGCCAGGTATTGGGTAATCTGTGTTGTTTTCCCAGATCCTGTCTCTCCGATAACAATCAGAATCTGGTTGTCATGCACAGCCTAAAAAAAGAGTAATACACTTGTCAAAATTTAAAATCAACAAGAAATCAACACAGTACATCTAGGAGTAAACTGAGCATCTCCTGCTTTTGCTCTGGCTGACCCAGACCAAAAGTCATACAAGTGTTCTTACTGATCAAGTCAGCAAACTGCTTAACTGTCTGGCTGATTCATCCCTGGCAACACAATCCTGGTTTCAATTTTGTTTTATGTCAATAAATACCTGGAGCTTGATTAAAATAAACAGGAATATATAATGATTTCAAATAATTATTGTGAACTACAATTCTGCACGTAAAATTATCATCCGGCTATTCAAATGTCAATAAGCTGAACCAAGAATATTTTTACTGACATCTACCTGGACTTGTGCAAAGCATTTCACACCGTCCTGCACAACATCCTTGTCTCTAAATTGGGCTTAGACAATGGATTTGATGGATGGACCACTTGGTGGCTAAGGAATTGGCTGGATAGTCGTACTGAAAGAGTTGTGGACTCTTTGAAAGCCAACCGCATCCTTGGCTGCGGCAAAAGAAACATGGTCAGCAGGGCAAGGAAGGTGATTCTACCCCTCTCTAGTCTTCTCTCAGAAGACCCCCAACATAAAGAGGACATGGATGTGTTTGAGTGGGTCCAGAGGAGGCCACAAAGATGCTCTGAGGGCTGGAGCATCTCTCCTACAGGGACAGGCGGAGAGAGCTGGGGCTGTTCAGCCAGGAGAAATTCTCTGGGGAGAACTTAGAGCCCTTTCCCTAGAGGGGAAAAGTCCCTAAAGGGGCTCCAGGAAAGCTGGGGAGGAACTCTTGATCAGTGAGGGTAGTCATAGGATGAGGGGTAATGGTTTTACACTAAGAGGGGAGATTAAGATGAGATCTCAGGTAGAAATTCTTTGCTGTGAGTGTGGCGAGACCCTAGCCCAGGTTGCTCAGAGAAGCTGTGGCTGCCCCATCCCTGGAGGGGTTCAAGGCCAGGCTTTGAGCAACCTGGTCTGGTGGGAGGTGTCCCTGCCCAGGGAAGGGGGTTGGAACTCAATGACCTTTAAGGTCCCTTCCAAGTCAAACCATTCTGTGATTTTACACCGTCACTTGCTCAAGCAATAATGCCATTTTAAGAATCTTACTTGTATCAGCTGCTCCTTCAGTCTGAAGATTGGGAGACTCTCTCTCTGCTCAATGATGGAAAGCTGGGTCTTCTTACCATAAGAAGCTTTGTTGCCACCAAATGCATGTTTCTTCCACTCTGGGATATCATTGGGCATCATCCCAATACCCCGCATGTTTGCAGCAATTTGTCTTCCATCCACTAGAAAAGGAACAACTTCACCATTACATTCGGGTTCACACAGCACAGACTCTGATGGATCCTGCTCCTACTGTTCCATTATTCAATATTTCCACACACGCGTGTTTCAGTATTTTTTAAGTTCCTACATGTATACCCCTACTATTACATTAATTTCCATGTAAAAGATTGCTTCACTATCCATCGCACCTTTTAGTAGTGCATCCTTGAATCACAGCAGGATATACCTGTACATTTCCCTTGACATTCCTATTTCCACTACAGTGGAAAAGCACTTCTCCTCTGCCTTCCTTCTAAAGTAAGGCAGACAAACACTATGTCAAGATGTTTCTCCTGGCTTACTCAACTGTCACAAAAAAGGCACAGTTTAGACTCAGATGTGTTCAGACATACCATCAGGGAGAGGATCCACCCAGTGTGTGTTCAGTCCCATGGGGATAGAATCCATCTCTGCTTCTCTCTGGGCTTGTTTAAGTTCTCGTCTTTCTTTAGCTAAAGCACTCTGCATCATCGCAGCCTGGGACAAGGAACCATCTGGATTCTGGAAAGCAACAAAAAAGCTAAGATTTCAAGCACTCACAATCCTTCAATTATCTCTTTGTTGCCACTGTCCTTTAGAAGCCTCTTCTGAAGATGTTGTAAAAGACGTTAACTTTTTATCTCTTTGAGTTCTGGGACATTTCCATTAGCCCAGCCTCACAAACTTCTGCAGTCATGACTAATACAGAGCATCCCTACACTGTCCATTCAGAAGGACTATAGGTACAGCCAATGAAAAAAATAAGTATTTCTCTACCACCTTCTACTTTCAAAATCAAAAAAAGCAGAAAAGAGAACATATTATAACACGCTTGTGTGAAACGGTTGCTGCTGCAGGTTGATGTGCATTTTGTCTCAATTATTCCACTTCACTGTCACCAGTTAAAGAAAGAAACCAGCTTTATAAGTAAAGAAAGGATCCTCAGTTCAGTAGTAATGATTTTCAGGTCTCTGAAATCAATTCTAATGATTTCAGTAATCCAGTGATGTCCAGGTGGAAAACTGGTTGTTAAAATCCCAAATATTTATTTAATTAATTCAAGTATGTTTGTTTTAGTCCTGGAAATCTCTTACCTTTACTATTTTAATAGGACTCATATCCATGCTCTGTTTAGTATGACCTCGAAGGAACGGTGGCTCTTCTTCAACTAACTCAATTTCAAGGTCCTCATCTAAAATTCACAAGTGACAACTTTTATAGAAAAGTTAAGCATCTTCCTCCAGGTATGTAGAACTATCTCTTCAAACAGTGCTTTCTGTGTATTTTTGATTATAATGTAATTTAATAGTTTTAAAAGTGAAAACACCACAAATAAAATGAATGCACAAACAGAGCACATCCAAATGTCATTAATAATAAGGCCAGAGCAACACTAGTTCCTAATGTTTCAGATGACAGCGAGTTGTGAGATGCTTAACATCCACTTAATATCTTTATCTCTTTTTAAATCAAAATGCATACAGAAACACATGGAATTTACAATAAAATAAGACTACTTGGAAACACTACCTTCTTCATCATCAACTTTAGGAAGAATCCCAGTCTCCTCATCAAAGTCAGGAAACTCTTCCTTGGAAAGCACATTAGCTGCAATCATCTGGAAACAGAACGAATACAACATTAATTTGTCCCCACTAACACACACAACACAACTCACGGATAAGAGGTCTCAGTTCTAATGCTATTGCCAGACTTGTAAAACAGGAACGAAGGAATGTTGTGATCCCAGAACAAGGAATAGTCCTACATTCTGGCACAGTCTCCCCAAGTCATCCAGTCCTTTTGTTATTCTAAATACCATCAGTGTGAGACAGCTGGCTCATGCAGGACTACATTGATAATCAAATACCACCCAAGTGTCAATAAAGATCTCGATCCTCCAGCTCAGAATGATCGCTGGTTACCTGGTCCAACCTCCTGCAAAAAAGCAGGGCTAACTTCATAGTTAGCATTAAGCTAGGAGTCCCAAATCGCAAAAAAGGCAGCAATGTAGAGGTGAGAAATAAGTTGGCACAAACAATCAATCACAGAGCTATGTTCTAGTTCATGAAACTCCCTAGCAATTTTACTGACTGACACCCTGTTTCCCTGAACAGAAAACCCACCTGTTTAATCTCCCATTTCTCTGGGTCTGAAATTCGAGTAAGGCGTTTTCGTTCAAGGCTGTCATCCTCTACCTCCGGAGCGTTCACCAGGGACAGGTGACTGGGTCTGTCTGGGTTTCTCATAGAGGTTTCTTCATTAGTTTCTCCAACCAGGTTTCTCCTCCGGTTTGGGTTCAAGTCTTCCCCAGTGCTTTGATCAACATCCTACATTAGATTGATTAATCAAGCAGCTGTAACTATATTGCGCTTCTCCTTATCTATGAAGACTGGTGCTTCTTTTACCACAAGAGAAAATGCAGAATACATTACTCAGGGAGACTACTGCCAACAGCAGCCCATACACAGAAAATGCTATTTTGTATGCTTGCTTTTCTTTTTCTTTTTTTTTTTTTTTCTCCCAGCTGACATTATGAGGTAAGTACAACCCAAGGCCTGGAACACTGATCTGCTTTGGCAATGTCAGCAATTTAATTTAAAAGAGGAAGGCAAACATAGCAATGGCTTGAGGTTGGCCTTGTCACTTAGCTAACGTGCCAAGTTCAAAAATTGTTAGGAACTTTACATCAAAATCAAGAACCTACCTAAAATGAGTAAAAAGCAATAGGTCACAAACACATAACAGAGTTGTTTTAACTCCCACTTGAAGACTTTCTGCATCAATTTTCATCACAAAGAGAAAAAAGCAGCAAGAAGAGTAATCTCTAAAAATTTTGTCACCACAAACTATTATAAGCACCATTTTATGTTTTCCATACCTTCATGCTCAGGCTGGTTTTGGATCCAGTAAAAGATAGAACTTTGACTTTTACTCTCTGTCCTTTGCTCACAACATCGGCAACATTGGCGACCCGTCCTTCTCTTCGAAGCTCTGAGATGTGGACCAAGCCCTCCCAACGCTTCCTGTACACAAGACAATCAGGAAGGCATGAGATGTTGTGCTTTATTGCTTTGACAGTCTTTCACATTGTTAAGAGTCTGCATTACAATATTTTGTTTTCATCTGATTGTTTGCATACATTCATAAACTGTTTTTTATAAGGAGAACATTCTCTGCTGTAAAATTCATTTTTCTAAAACAGATCTTTACTTTGGCATCAAAAACAAGAATACCTTATTCCAGCCTCACTACCTCTTTTAAGATACTGGCAGAAGAGAACTCAGATGGAATAGTACTGAATTTACTGTGAACATCAGAATACCTCAGTCCTTCCAGCTGCACAAAGCATCCAAATTGCATTATACTCGTGACTTTGCCATTGTAAATGTCTCCAATGGAAGGCTCCTCAGGTGGTGGACGGTCAATGTGTTTGTCTCTCCATCTCTCGTTGCTCTTCTCAACATACTTCTCTCGATCCCTACGGTCTCTACTGGGACTCCGACTTCTGCTCCTTGACCGGTATCTGGATTTTCCCCTGTTCTTATCCCAAGTCCTAGAATGAGACCTAGAGCGAGATCTGTGCCTTCGTCTCCCATCCCTACTACGACTTCGACTCTTCCGCTTTTTCTTCACCCTGACAAACAAACATTACGTATGTGCAGTGAAACTCCATGTAAAAACAGAGCAATGGGTAATACCCATCCCCCAAAGACACACTGGAAACCCACCGGTGATCACTGCTCCGATGCTTGCCTTGCCTGTCTGCACTAGGCATCAGAGCTTCAAGTTCTTTAAGGGCATCAGCAGCCACTTTCACATCATCTTCATCCAACATATTCTGTGGGATCAGAGAAGAGTTCTGTAAGAAGGCTGATAAAAAGTCTGTCACAGAGAATTAATGTACTTAAAGAACAAGCACAAGTATATCTATTTAGAAAGGATGCAAGATTAAAAAAGATCAGAAAGCATATATAAAATAAGGGGGGGAAAAAAAGCTTGCCCTGTATTTTGATACAATATTGAGACAATTTTGCTTTCATACAAAAACCAGCTTCATCTCAACACTTCAATTTATTACAGAAATATAAAGAGCAAGTCCCTTGACTTGCATCTGAACATCCAAAATTTTTATCTAGTTTGTGATCCATCATTACTTTGAACATCATGTAAGAAAGGCAACAAATTTCATGTCACAAAAGCCTCATCTTCCAGGTATTCTGCAGAACAGCATCAACGTGGCAATCACTGCAACAGCTGTTCCTGATAACTACATGCAATAATACCAGCCTTCTGCGCCTTCTCTATTTAATTTCTCATAGTCCACTTTTATCTGTGCACTGGCAGAAGACGCTCACATTAAGGAGAAACAGGAAAAAAAAAAAAAATGTTTTCACATGCAAAAGAAATCTGAAATTATGACCTTACCCTGATGTTGGGATTGTCTGGCCTGCAAAGGGCTGGAAACAATTCCTTCAACTTTTCCTTCTCTGATTTGGGTTTGACAACTGTCTCTGATTTTGAGATTTAAAACAAAAAAACAAACACAACCACACAAACTTAGAAGAGTTAGAACGATTCACTCTTGATTTTTCTGCAGGTTTAACTTTCATCTGAATGCAAAGGCTGATACAGATATTACAGAGATTCAATTCAGAGATTATGGTGTTACCTTCCTGCAAACACAATTCTGATTATTAGTGAATCTGTGAAACATAAACACTTAGTGTACTCAGTAAGTTTTTAATGCCTAAACAGCTTTGCTAATCTCCTAACAACAGAAAGGTTCCTCCTGCCACAGCAAGACACAAAGTCTCGCCTTGCAAGACTAAAACAATAACAACTACAATCTCACCAAACCTAGCAAAAACCTACAAAAGACTCAAGAGTTTTGTTTTCCTTTTTACACTGAACTGACAAGAGAAACAAGATTACATCTACCTTTGCTCGTAGATGGTTTCGGTGGAGGCCGCATTGTCTGTATGAGACGCAATAAATTACTAATAAGGGAATCCTGAAAAATGTAATGAAATACTTTAATCTTCAAATTACTACAATGCTTATTTCCATTATTAGAAGGCAAAAGTGAGGGTTTATTAGCAGGACCAAAAAGACGCTCAACTCTGAAGACGCAGGTTCATTTTAAGAAGGTATCAGCAGACTTTGTGTACATCCTAAAAACATATAATAAATTGAATCTGAAAATTATTATGAAAGTTCCATTTAAGTGACTTTTTCACTTGTAATTTTCAATCATTTATTTAATCCAACTACAGTTGTTTCTGAGGAACTCACGATTCCAGCATCTAAATATCACGAAAGGATTTGACATCACGAAAATGTTTTGACAACATTTGCCTTTGTGAAAAGTTGTTTTTTCCATATTTGATACGTGCAACAAGACAATAAGCAATTCAGCACCTCAGAAGGATGCCTCACAAAAACTACAAAAGTTTAAAAATAAAACAAAAAAAAAAAGACAGAGGGAGACATGGCTTGATAAGACAAAAATACTCAAAAGATAATCAGTGCATAGTTTTCTAATTGGAGAAAAACAATAATTATCCCTCCCACCACTCTCTTTAAAACAAAAAGCTCTATAAAATACAGCAGGACAAGAAAAAGAGGTAAATAACGTTCACTTACAGTGAACTCGGCACCATTCTTTAGAAGAACTGCTTTAAATGTGTCAAATGTAGTATTTTTCTCAGCAAGACTTATCACAAACTCGGCTGCGAAGAAAAATCAGAAAGTAAATCAGAACAAATAATAAAAAAGGAGTACAAATACTTTACGATTAGATAAAGGCTGTTCTCCTGGCAACACAGTCATCAGCCGGGTCCATCTATCCAGGGAAAAGCTGCTCGCCTGTGGCAACCCGGTCCCTTCTCGTCTCCCTTCCCAGGAGCCCAAATCGGAGCGTTTCCTCACGTTCACAAGATTTTTTGAGCGAAAATCACCGGGAGTTTTTTCTGAATTCGAAAAGCCTCTTCGCAAAACGCGTCCTGTCCAACAACAGCCCTCAGACCCGCGACGCGACCGTCGCCGGCTGCCGCTCCCCAGGAGCGCCCGGGCCGCGCTCGCCACGGAGACGACCAACCGCGGGCCGGGCCCGCCGCACTCACCCAGGTCCTTGTCGTTGATGCCCAGGTGATTATCGAGCTCGGTGCACACCTTGGAGACCAGCGACAAGTACTCGAGCTTCGCAAGTTCCTCCAGCGTCCCCAAGTCCGCCATGACTCCACCCCCGCTCGCGTACACCCGGCACCACTTCCGCATCCGGGGCGCGCCGGAAGCGGTGAGTGACGGCGGAGGCGCCGCCGACGATAGAGAGGGCGGGGGGATACTAGAGCAACTCGGTGCCGCGACTAGTCTATGACACCAGCTCTGTGACTTGTAGCAGAGGAGGAAGCTGCAGAAGGGCGGTTATTTGTGATGGCCCCGGTACAAACGGTGACAGCGGGACAGAAACGCAGCCGGGAGCTCGACAGCGGGGAGGGGAGAGCACGGCACCGCGAGGGGAAGGTGGAACTTCATCCCCGCTTCAGGGCGGGCGCTGCCCGGCGCGGCTTCAACCGCTCTGACCTTTGGCTCTGTCCTCCAGAGGGACAGATTCAGGAAAATGCTGAGGAAAAGCGTTAGTCCGGCAGCTCCCGGGCCCCGGTCTCACCGCCTGGAGCACCGGACACCGGCCAACCCGGCATCCGAGGGCTTATGTTCAACCCCGCCGTGGTTGGAGGGATGCAGGTGCCAGTCCCAGGAGGAGGGGAGCTGCCAGGGCTGCTCCTCCTGCAAACGCTGTTGGGTAGTTTTAAACCAGCTGTTTCTGGTATTTGTGCAAACTGAGCTTTTCCAGCCAGAAATGAACTCCGTCATGCTTGTTCAAACTGAAAACATTAAATGCTAAAGTACACAAGAAAGCAATACAACAAACTGTGTTCTGGCCACTAAACACCACTGGCTGGAAAGCAGCAATCTTTTTGCTTCACAAGACAAAATGCATTTTCTTCTCGCTAAAATGGATGCCAATAAGGAACAGCTACTGGATGAGGTTGTTTTAAAAATACCTGTATTAAAAAAATGCATTTTCTCACCCACTATACTGGACAACATAACACAGCAGTCACCCAAGAGTCACACTCACAGAGTTTTGGCACAACATGCATTTTTTCTTAGGACTTGGAGAGACAGAGACATCAATCCTGTTTCTTGCTCTCATGGAGGTTGGGCAAGCGTCATTAGGTTCTGGTGATGTAGGTGCAATCCAGCCAAAAATTCTCACTGCAGTCTCTTTCAAGTTTTGAAATACTCAAATTCAGGACAGAAGTGCAAAATTATGCAAGGAGGAAACAACTAGAGTTAGTCCAACTAATGAGGCACTACCTCCAAAGCAGCACTGCGACAGAGAGTGGCACACTCTGACCAGCCGTGCAGAGACACCTCATGTCTCTGCTGCAGTGTCAGCCATGGAAAGACACTGAGAAAAGCAAGCTGCAACCTGAGGGCAGCAGAGTCTGCATTCATAGGGCCAGGGATGTTACCATCTTTGCATGAGAGATGGAAGTCTTACCCAGGACACACCAAGCCTCTCGTTTAAGGCGCAGATGGAGAAGAAGCCCCAGCGGTTTGTCTCGCTGTGGCTTTCCTCTGTGCACCCAAAAGCTCTGCCAGCCTGGCCCTGTCACAGCAGGTGGTGATACGACAGGTGAGGTAGCGTAGCGTTCCCCCGGCAGTCCACGTACTGGTAGTCCTCAAATGCCAGCTGCTCTGAATGGCTCAGGTACGTGCAAGTCAGGGTACCCCTGCAAAGCAGAAGGTAACTTGTGATTGTCCCAGATGAGACCTCTCAAAACATAAAGAGGCATCCTCAAAGCATCAGCTATAGAGGACAAAGTTGCCTTAACAGCCACATTCCCCATGCTGTTCAAAACACACCATTTTTACAGTACTTTGATTAGGGCAGGGCTTCTCTGTGTACTTTACCTGTTGAAACTTCATATCACTCAGCACTAATTACAGTTAAAACCTGCATCAAGACCCATAAAGCAAAAAACTTGACAACACAGCCCTGCTAATTGCAACAGGAGACCAAGACTTAAACAGCTGTGTTTCGACAGATCACTAGTGACATTTTTTTAGTGACTTGGAAGAATTCCCAGCCTGGCACACCTCCAAGAGATTCACATACTTCCTCCAATCAAACACTCTTCCTAATATTCACAGTCCACTTCCAGATACAGCAGGTGAAGCCCTGGCTTCAGATTAGCACAACAGACAACGATGCAAAAGCTGTTCCTCCTTCCTGAAGGAATCATGGACTCAGTGACAACGGTCTGCACATGGTGAAGCTAAAGGTCCATCCTCCAGAAGTGGGATCACGAGCCAGAGTCTGTCACACAGATGAGCAGGGAGACCCCTATAGTGGGCACAGGCTACACTAGGAGACAATTTCTGCTGCAGTTTTCCAAATTGCCCTAAATTCAGCTAATCAAGACCACTCTTTCACGGCTGCATGGAGATATTCCAGCACTGCTGTATCTCGAAAGAGCTTCCCCGTCTCACATACTGGTTTCTGCTCTAACTCTGGCCAGAACAGCAGTAACCTCTCCCAGCAGGAGCTGTATGCAGCGGGTCTTAAGAACCAGTGACAGCCTGAGCTGTCAGGAAGCCTGAATCCAGGGACTTCTGTGGACAGTGATGGCTTTGGAGAATTATTTCCTCCTCACAGCCCAGCACACTTATCTGGGTAACAGCATGTTCACGCAGCAGGTAGTCCTGGTCTCCAAGAACAGTGACTGATGACCTTCTTGAAGGGAGTTGAGAAGCAATGCAGGTGACATGAATGATAGTCATAGCTCTGAACCAGGCATCACTTACTGTATATGCAGCAGAATGTTGTGAACTTTGACTTTCGTCCAGGTGCAAATGTTACTACAAGAGAAGAGAGAGAGTTAATTTTCACAGGAGCTGCCTGCACTGTGTCCTCAATTATTCCATTGCTTCTCTGCTTCTCCAAAAAGGTTGTCTTTGCAATATTCTGACAACAGCCATGCAAATAAAGTTCTTCAAGCACAGCAGTATCTACATCAGTAAAACATGCTTTTGCTGGTGTAACTGTGCATCTAGTAATCATGGGTCCCAAAATATGCAATGCACCACCCTATCTGCACAGCAGCTTTGGTTGCTATGAACTTTACACAGTTTGCGGTCACCTACAGAGAAATGCAGTTTGTACGAGGTACTTTTAACAGCTCACAAATGGAGCATTTAAAGTCCACAACCTAGACATTAAATTGATATCATCATTTACTCATCAGAATGTACAGAAAATGACATTGCTGAGCTAACTCTATGCAAAGAATACCAATAAATGGGAAAGGAAATGAGTTTAAAAGTGTCAGAGTCAGATGAGTCAGATTCCCAGAGTTTAAAATGGATATGCCGGAATTGTATCCAGATCAGCTCCACACATTAAACTGAAAATGACACATTCACTCAGCTTTGCATTACAGACAGGACCAGCACAAGAAATCTAGTCACAAAAAGCCTATAAACATTAGATCTACTTACTAAGCAAGGGAAGAAATCTTCAAGAATTACTCACTAGGTGTTGTCATCCAATATCCTACTGGCCACCATATAATAGATCTGCAAATGTGAACAACAGAGAAAGCAGGAAGCATAGAAGAACTAGTTACGTTTGTATACAATTCCAAGATCTGAAGTAGGGAGAACTGGACTCTCATTAGCTATCTGAACCTGAATTTCAAGGTCTAGCCTAACAATTGTTTTTAACAGCAAGTTTTTAATTGTTTTTAACAGGTAAGAAAATAAAATCGGAAATTAGATCTAAAAAGGTCATCTAGGCCACACACCTGACCTTTTACACCAAGAATGGATCCTCTGTGCTCAAACTGTTCCCACCAGGGTTTTATTTAACCTGTTTTTAAGCTTGCCATTGTTTTAAGGCAAGCACACAACCCAGCCCGCTATTGGACGAGCGGACACATGTTCCTTGCCCAGGAACGTGTGAACTTCAAACTCAGCAACATGTAAAGTCTTACAACACCCCTTCCTGAAGCAGGATGTGGGAAGGTGCACATGGAAGAGATTTGAGTGTTTTGCAGACGGATAACAAGGGAGTGTATCAAGGATACAATAAGCACCTCCCTCTCCAGGACATCCAGATCAGTTTAGGAGAAAGTGCAATGAACAGCAGGGCTCACCTGGCTGCTTTTCAAAGGGCTCATTTTCAGCAGAGTTTTCATGGTGGTCTTCCCAACTACCAGGGACTGGTGCAAAACCTCTATGTCCAGCTGCACTGCCGTGACCAGGTAGAAGTTGTTATTAGTTATGTTCAGCACATTCTAGGGAGAGAAATAGAAAGAAAACAACGTATCACCTTGCAGCATGGCCACATATTACCGTTGCACAGCTGCTTTAAATATACTCCTTCTGTGACCTTACAGCAACACGAGACCACATCGTCCCTTTCAAACCCTCAGAGGTACATCCAGCCTGGCCATGGAGGCACACATGCTGCATTGTCTCCCACAGCATTCAAAAGGGCACAACCAAGCACCTCAAGGATGCAAAAGAAAACAGATTCCCAGAATTAATCACAGTGCTGCTTCTATACAGCCCCTTTAGCCCCTTTGTGTGGCTCACTCACTTGCAGTCAGGGCACATCTGATGGTGTATCATACTCTAGACATTGATTCCAGGTAGCCAGAGAGGGTTTCAAATGGTGGGAACAGTAAGACTAACTTCAGACAGTGATCAGTTCATTAGCCTACACATGGACCTGCACAGGAGACACTCAAGGAGTCCTTTGGGTCCACCCTTTGTGAACTGAACACTCACCGTCATGTTGAGGTACACAGTGGTAGTGGTGGCATTAAAGCCAACGGAGGAGGCATTCAGCCCTGCAGGCAGCACAGCAACAGAGCGAGGGAACAGGAAGAAAATACTGAGGGATGTTGTCAGCAGGCAGATTGTCACAGCAAGACATACATAGAGTTTCCTGCAAAACAGCACCAGGGCCACAATCATTTTCTTGGTTTGTCAGCGCAAGCACCTGCAGTTCTGCTCCAGCTCAGAGCAGGGAGACAATAAAAGCTTGGGTGCCAGAGAACTGGGATGGGTTCGTGTAGAATTATTTGCCAGCTCCTGAATCACAGCAGCAGCAGGGTTGAGTCCCAGAGGCTGACATGGTGCATTACAGAACAAACTGCTGGAAATCCCAAAGAACCCAGCAACTGCAGACAGAAGACTTTCTAACGTCTGCTATTGCCAGAGACACAGTAAACACCAAACTTACTGCGAGGCAGACCACAGAGATCAAAACACCCAAAGAACCGAGGCTTTCCTTCATATGCAGGAGAAACATTCAAAAGATGAGAAGAGGGCAAAGTTTAACAGGACTTACGTTCGTCTAGGCTTCAGCCTCTGGTCACCATATGGAATCAGAGCCACCAGCTGCTTCTCTTGCTCTGAAAGAGATGGCGGCAGATCAGAAGCCACACTAAGTGCATGAGTAAATAAAGCAAATTGCATTGCAGGGCATCGCTCAGCAGACCCATCTCCGCCCGCAGGCGGGGGCAGTGCTCAATTAGAAGGCAGGTGTGATTCAGCCAAGATCTCAATTTGAGTATTCCCATCTCTGGGCAGCAACAACAGCTTCCAGGGGGCTCCAGGGTGGGCTTTGAGTAATTATCTCGAAACAGCACTACCTGCCTTCCCACCCCACCCTCCCCCAGCAAAGGCAGCCCACGGCAGTCACAAACGAGCTGGTGGCACCAAAACAGGACAGTCCTAGATTGAATAAAACAAAGACCAACTGGTTCAACTGAGGCCTCTAGGCAAAGACACACATACTGACCTCAGAAGGCTCAGAAAGCACTGACACAGCACACACAAGCATCACCTACCCCTGGGGACCCTTCCTGTTCCCTGACATGTTGGACAGTTGACACAGCTTCGACGAGCAATACCCACACAAGATGCAGCAGAGTCATTGATACTGGCGTAATTAGCAATTTCATCTTCAGCCTCCAGTGGTCTAGGCAAGATCAGTTTGTCTTCACTCTCCTTTTGGGCAGGTGTTTTCCAGAACCGTGAAAGTTTTCCGCCCATGGTTGAAGGAAGGATTCTCACTAGGTGTCCAACACAAAAATGCATTAAGAAAATTGTTTCTGTCAACCAATCTCCAAGAGCAGCACCATCAGTAGTTGTAGGAGATCACAAGTATCCTCACATTTAGCAATTTCCTTAAAGCCCGTCTCTGAAATTGCTTTAAAAGCTGAGTTACTGCAAGTAACTCCCTCTTTTAAACACTCAATCTTCTAGCATCCAATGGGAAACTCACCTGAGCATCAAGGCCTTGGCACTCCCAGCCAAGCAGAGGGCCACCAACAGTAACAGCAGCCAGACTACAATCAAAGTATGCAAATAGAAGCTAAAACCAGACAAAATAAAATAATAGAGTCTAAAATAAATAATATAAATAAAATTTAAAAAAAAATAAAATAATAGAGTCTGCTTTTAAAAGTACCGTTGAAATAGTTTTCCCAGGCTTTTGACAGCAAAGTCTTTTCCATCAGCTCCTAGTAACGCTCCCGAAAGCCCGGGGTGACTCTGTGCCCCCCCCCCCCCCCGGCAGCGGGGAAGGACGAGGATCCCTGCAGGATCCGGGTTTCTCCAACACCGAAAGGGCCCTATGGTGTCCCACCCCCGCGCTCCCGGTTCTGGCTCTTCAGGAAGGAGCCCGGAGGCGCGGCCCCTTTCTCGGGCGGGCACCGGGACCCTGACGCAGGCACAGCGGCTGGAGTTCGGCCCCTCCATGTGCTGCCCTTCGGGGTCCTTCCGTTCGCCAGGACTCCCGATATCCCGCCCCGAGCCCCGGGAGGCCCCGCTCCGCGAGGGGAAGCGGAACGCAGCGCCCGCCGGAGCCCCGGGAGGGGCAAGCACCGCTGCCGGGAAGCGCCGGGGTAGGAGCGGGGGGGGGGGGGGGGGGGGGGGGGGGGGGGGGGGGAGGGGGAGGGGCGGCCCCGGCTCAACCCCGCCGCGTTCTCCGGGTCCAGCCCCTCACCCGCTGTCCCCGGGACCCCCGACCCCGCTTACCGGGCGCTCGCGCAGAACCGAAAGCGGCGTAGGGCGGCCCCCCCGGCGGCGGAAGGGAGCGGGGCCGGGAGTGGGGCGGGCCCGCGGGGGAGCCCGAGGCACGTAACCCCCGACGGCACCCGAAAGAATACACAGAGGCCATGTCTGCACTATAGAATATATTATAAATTACACCATGCATCCATTAACAAAATATACAAAGCCAACAGAAATATTTCTATCCCAAGCCTGAGCATACATTATCTAAACCCTAGTAAAAAGTAACCTACAGAAAACAGCATTTCACACTTCACCTTTCAACCTGCAATGATGTGTTCCTCTGCAAAGGGTGTAGTGTTTTGTTAGTTTATGGAACACATCATGCTCCAGGGATGAAGGCAGAGGGTCTTGCCCAGCCCAGAGCAGGGAAACCCCAGCAGCTCCCTCCCTGTCCACCCCCCTCCTCCTCCCAGAGCTGCACAAGCCCAAAGGTACTCAAAACTTGTCTGTGTAAGTTCAGGTGGGGGAAAAAAAAACAGTAGGTTCATGTTACAGAAAGATCTTCATCTGGTCCACAGCAGACAGTTGTATGGAAGTACAGAGAGATGGGAAACACTGCAAAATAGTTCTACTGTATTTCAAAATAAACATTTAAGAGTATATCTTCCACAATCTATAAAAATAGGTTTAAAACAAAAAGCAGTATGATACATTTTTTTTTCTTCAATTATTTTAATGGTATCTTGACTTTAAAAAAAAATGACTACTACTGATCACCTCGTCAATCACAATACTGATACTGCTTTAGTTACCTCGTGACAAAACAGGAATACCTCAGTCTGAAGCAGCAGCAATAAAATATTTTAGGATCAAGGGTCTCTTACTGCAGCAAGGAAAAAAAGTTTGCTTGACGGTTAAGACCGTATCCATCCACCCACCCACCTTCAGTGGGACAGGACTCTGAAAAGGTACCTACAGGTACACCACTGCATAGCAGGGGAAGTTGCTCTTTTCTCGTGATTCTTCAGAATCAAGTCTCTCTCAGCACATTTTGAAAGGAATTCTTGAATTTCCAAATTAAATATGGGCATCTAAAAGCAAAATCTTGTGAGAAAAATTAATCCTACATGTGTCTACAGAAACATAGGAGCAGCCAGAAACAGGAGACCGTACACTGAAAACTACTGCAGTTAATGCATTTTTCACACTATAGTGCAAGTCACACAATCCCTACCTCAAGCACTCTTCCCGTTGCTAAACATGACTAGAATTTGTACTCTAATTCAGATACAGGTTTCTACACAGTCTCTAACTCTATGTTGTCTTAACAGAGTAAGAGGGTTGCACTATACTGAAAAAAAGAAAGCAGTCAATTTTTTAACACTTTTACAAAGAGCCTGTAGAGATTCTTTCTTAGAAAGGTCTTTCCTACCCTCACATTCCATTTTTAATAAGATAATTTACATAGGCTATATTTTCCTGTTAGAGATATGTTTTGCACTGTCATTGCTAGAGATGGTTCAATCACTGCTGGTAAGTTCACTCTCCTGCTTCATCCTGCTACAAGAAACAATGACTTTCCTGGTGTTCAGTTTAACAGTGGTTCCACTCTCAGACTTTTCAAGAGCCGGTGGTTCAAGATGGCTTTTGTGTATGAGCAACCTTTTTCTTCTAAGAATCATTTGTAAGGTTTAAGTCTGTTACATTACTGTCATGCATTGGACAAATCAATTACTAAATCATATCAGGAGTAGTAACTTGCTAGTTATAGGGATCTCTTGTAATTTAGGCAAGGCTACATTTTACAGCAGCATTTTACATTGGTTCCTATTCCAAAGCTTGTTAAAAGTCAACACAACAGGTTTCCAGCTGCCTAAAATAATAATTTGCAAACAATAAAAAGGGGAAGTTCTCATCTGGGTGGAAGTTTAAATTAATTCTACAGGATTCCATGACAAAAGGATTTAGTATGAAATTAGAAACTTAATGACTATAACTGTGAGTTCCAAATAACAGTTGAAACACTGGTCTCCAATTCCTAAGATGCTGTGACAACCACTGTTGGACATTTCCATCAGAAAAGAGTCAAAAGCTCAAAGAAAAGCCAAAGTTTTAGTCACACCTCCAAACAGAAAGCAGCTGAGGAGCAGCCTGTTACTGTTGCAGCGTTTAACACAACTTTACTCAATGAAGATGATTCCTCCTTCCACCAGGAAGGTTCAGCATCTGCTGCTGTACCAGTCACTATTACTGATCTGGAGCAATTCAGTCACCACTTGGACCATATTGTTGTTGTGTTTCTTCAGCAGTTGCAGGTTTAAGTGCCTGTCACAGAACCCCATCTCACACAGACTGGACAGAAGAGCGGCAGTGTGCTCTTCCCTGGCTTCAGGCTGCTGGAAAAGAGACACAATAATAAGTTATGAAAAGATAATTTATTTTTGCCATTTGAAGCAGTGGTCCTGCATTATACTGGCCCTTTTGTCTCAATTAAGCTGTTTCTATTCAATTTCATTGTTCACTTAAAGGTGAATTGCTACTCTTACACACCGCTATAAGAACCATCCTTCTATCCCTGGGATGCGGATTTCCTTGTCTACTGGTTGAGCAGCATATATCAAACATATGCCCCCAAGCTTAACGTTCCACTCTTTCATGAAGTCCTACACAGAATATTTACTTTATAAAACATAGACCTATAATTTTAAGGCTGCCATCCTATGAAACTCACGTAGTATCCAGGAAAGACACTCACCTGCTCTATAATGGGGGGTCCAGCAAATAATGCTTTATAGGCAGAAGCAGCAACTGACAAAGCTCCTTTAACCAGTTCTCCTGCAATGCTGCTTCCCGGAGGGTATCTACAGAGAAGTCAGGTGTTACGTTTGGGCAATAATGCCAACTGCATGTTTCGCATGAAATGCAAGTCTCTCCCTTTGATAAGATGTAGTTCTTGTTGGAAAGAACAATCTATGATCCAAAGGAATCACTATTGAATCACTATTGTTCGGGAACTGAGCTATCCAGGAAGCTCATTCCTTCTTTCTTGAAACCTATTAAATCGTGGGTTTAATCGTGGGTACATTAGTTTGCTTTCCATAACATAGCCATTTGTAAAGAATCAAATATTCTCACCTAGCAGTGTACACCTCTACCTGGAAGGTGCACACTGTGCACGGATACATCCGTGCAGGCCAGAGTAACTCCCCCTTGTTTTCCATCAATTCTCCAGTCACTTAATATTCTGCTCAATGTTTTGTCTTATTCCTCCAGCCTCACTATATTGAGATGCTTAATTTAGGAAATCCCTAATTCTAAGAATCCTAGGACTTTCCAGAAAAAAACCCAGTATTTTAGAAAGATTCAGCTTGAGCTCTCAATACACTTTTGTTTGCCAGTTCTGCATCTTTCAAATTTGTGCCTAAGTAGAAATCAAGATTTTATGAAAATATAGCATTATATAATTTAACATGTTTCTTTTAAGAAGGGAAGCCTTTCTACCGAAATATTGACTACACCTGCAAGCCAGTGCTTTTTGCTAGATCACTGATTTAGCAGTTCTTAGTTTAAAACAGCATTTGTGAAGTCACAGCTTTGTTACCGTGGATATTCTGAGCACCTCTGTTTACTAGTTAGAACCCCAGAAGATCCTGGTTCATGACCGTCTTCACCACTGGGTTCTGGAACAGGAAGAAAAAAATACCGTATCAACATGTCCAGTTAATGAGAAGCTGAAGAGATGCAACATGAACATAACCAGAAAGCAGTAGGACTCAGACCAATATTAATCCTAATAATTTAGTCATCCAGACACAAATTAGGTATATAGGAATCTCACTGCAGTCAAACCAAAAGAATTTCCAAAGTAATTTGGCTCCTTAGTCAGTGGGTATTTATTTTAACATGACAAACTGCTGTCTGAGCTCCCAGTGACTGTAATAACAGCTCATTAATTCCAGAGCAAGTTAATCATCCAGATGCGTACAAATACTTCCAAATACCCTCCTACACTTTCTAATTAATAGATGCTCTTAGCTGATCTACAAAGCCCATTGTTTCTTTATTCAAATCTTCTATATAGCAAAATTTCAACACCCATAGAAAAAAAAAATAAAAATCACAAGTTGATAGATTTCTGCTCTCCTCAAGAACAACAAGACATTAAATACAATGCTGGGCATCAGGAATAGGTGATGACAACTCTGAATGCACCCTTCATTAAGTACTGTCAATACCTTCTCTTCTTTGGTTCTGAGGAGTGGAAGAAATATTCTCTGAAACTACTATGTTTGATTCTTGGAAGACATGATTCTGAAGAGATACAAGATTCCTGAGAATATAGAGCAAAAAGAAATTATTTTTATTACTTTCATTCTACACATACACATGTAGGTAAGTCAAGGTCATCGGACAAGAGAAAAAGCTTTGCGTGCCCCCTCTTTCCATCTCTCACACTCACCTAACCAGTGAGCGCAGGCTTTATCAAGAGTTGCAGGATTCAGGGAATTCACTCCAGAATGTGATAAAGCCTTTGTTCCAACAGTTTCTGTTTGGACACTGAACTTAAGCACCACAGCCTGCAGACTCTAGAGCAACCCCACCATAACAGTTTTGTTCTTGCCCAAGCAGCATACCTCTGTGTCTGGGGTACGGTGTCCACAATCTCTGGTGTTAGTGGCACTACAGCCAGTGTTTGTGACATTGACAAAATATCACTGACACTGTGGGTATGCGGCTGGCTTCCCCCTTCGGGACTCTCTGCTCCTCTTTCAGGTTCTCCTGCCTTTTCTAGACTGGGCTGAGAAAGAGCTGAACTATACATAGACTCCCCTAAAGGACGACTGGTGTCAAAGCACTCAGGGAGAATAATGATATAATCCTCTGATGAAGCAGAGGAGCCTTGACTTTGAATATCATCTTTATCATCATCTTCCTCTCCATCAGAATTGCCAGTATCGCTACAGGGGATTGCTCTCTCATCAGGTAGGGGAAGGTCCCCTAACAGGAAAAGAAAAAAATGAAACATTAACAATTGTCTATTTCGTACAGATAACAGCAATGACCATACTGTCTCACATACAAAAGGCAAATATTCAGAAACAGCTGTAAACCTTTGCTGCTGATATTAATGGCATAATTTTCTTTGTCTAGTGGGGGAGGGGATGAGGTTGCAGTGTGAAAGAGCAATAGGTGTTTCTATTAAGCTTATGCAGATATGCTGCTGAGAGTAATGCTTCTAATAAAAACAGGAATAAGAGCTATACTGAGAAGTTAAACAGTAGTTTCCAGCTCCTAAATTATGTGCAAAGTCCAAAGCATCTACTTTGAAAAAGCACCACGCACAGCAGAAAAACTCATTTGAATATCCCATTGGAACCTTTACATCTCAATTTCACTTTCTCTTTTTTAAAGCAGCTATTAAACTAGCTGCTTGTTCAGAGTCCTGACAACAATTTTCTGATGCAATACTGTTTGTCTCAATCTAGTAAGGATCATTTTCCTAGAACAGTGTCAGATCTTTTTACACCTGATTTTTTTTTGGTAGTCCTTATTACAAGCTTTGTCTTAAATTCAAACCTATTTTACTTACCACAGTCAATTTCTGTTGTTGCCTCTGACTGATGAATCTTTGCTTCCTTTTTGGAAGTGTATTTAGTTTTTATCCTAGGAGATTCTTCATTTATTGTATTGCCACTGAAGGTGTCTTGCAATGTTTGTAAGGAGCCTAATACAACAATCAGGAAAAACAATTAGAACAATATCACCAACTGCAATTGCATTGGCAATTGGTGGCCAATGTCTGACTGCTAAAAAGTAAAGCCACAGAAGCCAGCTAAAGACTTACTCTGCAGGATTTTCTTTTTTTGTGGGGGCTTATGGTCAGGTGCAGCATCTAGGGTGAGAGAGCGAATGACAGTTTCACAGACAAACTGAGTTCCACTCATATCTTCTTCCCCTTCCTCCTGGTTCAATGGATGTTCAGCTTTCACTTTCACTATGCAAGTGTCTGCAGGAAAGCAAGCTTCCGCTCTTCCTTTGAAAGGGAAGCATAACAGATTTTAATACCACCTCAAGGAAATGTAAGCATAAGAAGATTTTTTTAGGCTAGCCAAGGCTAATATTGACTCTATGTTTAATTGTTTTAAAAATTGAAAGATTTTGGAATTCAATTCAAGTTGAATGTGAAAGTGATTGAGAAGTGAGGGCCTCACCTGGAGCATGTGAATATAATCTAGTCTATAAAAGGCAAGCTGTCAATTCTCCCAACAATTCTAGTAATCGGACAAATTAAAGGAAACATTTGTATTTCTAAATTCTACATGCATTACGTTTCAACCTCTACATTCAGAGTAGAATCACACTACAGGTTTATGAGCCAAACAACTGCTTGTTTTTCCCCCCCGAAAGGGAAAGACGGGAGTTAAAATTATTTTTAGACCTCAAGACTGCTGACCGCAGAAAAGGGACAACATCCTCCTCCCCTCACCCCCAGGCTCCCCACAACTACTGCTTACCAGGCACTGGTTTAAATGCACTCCCCTCATTCTCCTCCTCTATCTGCCCTAAGCCAGGTTTCTCCAGCAAGGGGCTGTCATGTGGCAAAGGGGACATGCACGGGGTCATGTCTGAAAAACAAAGTCAGCAAAGGAAACTGTCAGTAAAGGAGTAGGAACCTTTTTTCCTCCAGGAAGCAACCTTTCTAGAAATTATCCTTTCTCAAGGGATATTCTTCCAAGACTGAAGAAATCCAGTTATTTTACAGGATAATTTCGAGAAATCAACAACTAGCTTTGCATTACACTGGCACTGGCTGACCCAAGAAAACGGCAGCCTTCTTCAGTGTCTGGAATTTCACGGTCTTGGGGACACAAAGCTGGAAAGAAGCCAAGACTGAAAAATACAAAGGATACAAAGCACTATCAAGTACATCCTTCTAAGACTACAGCAAGATTTAAATGAAAAGACAGGAGAGCTTGGAAGACACTCTAGCCTAAAGATCAAATAAATTTTTTGCACAAGTAAGTTCAGCTTTTCATTGGGTAAACACTTAGAATGCTACAGACAGCACACAGAGTACCAGAAGAACCTTACCAACAGGAGTATTGTGTGGCACTCGCTCCAGTTCCTGCACAATATTAATATCCAGCAGCTCAAAGGACAGCAAATCCTAACAAAGAAACAGCAGTTTTCCTCAACAAACCGTGAAATGGAATCATATGCTGTACTTCCCAGCATCAGATCCCATTAACTTGCAATGATCTACTCCACTTTGATAGTTACTCAGCATGATCTCAGACGGAGATCACTTTTCCCATAATGGATATCCACGTTGTGGAATATGGGACACAAAAAGAGGTTAGCAAGAGACAAAGGTCAGCACTCCCTTGCTAGGGGCCAAATTATTGAGGATCTGTCCTGCATACCTTCTGTACAGCGACAGCCCCCCATACTAATTAAAAAAAAAAATAGTTCTGCTATATAAAATGCAATATACTCTTCCTTAAAATACAGTGGCTATTTTAGAACCCAAAAGCTTTTTATTCTTATAGATGTCTATGTACCTAGATATCAGACTAAAGGTGGTTTTGTTTTCTGTCTACTTGATTTTTAGCACTCTACCTGTGCAGTGAGAAGATCAACAGATGGGACATAAAATTCTCTCTCACTTGGCAGATTTTTGATCTTTAAAGGAATAGTTGGCAGAGGTATTTCAGCCTGCTCCACAATCTCACCCATCAGTTGAGCACCTGCTTCTGTCTTTAAGGAAGCATCCTGCCAAAGCAAAAAAATAATGCCGCAGAAGCCGCTTAGGCAGGCAGCAAATACAAATGTTACAGGAAATGCAAAGCCTGAATATTGTGTACAAGAACACAAGTAACTTGAAAAGAGATTTAACTCATTTTTAGATCCAAAAATAGAAGATCTAACATAGAGAAATCCTGCAGTGTTTCAGTTCAATCACAGAACTAAACAAAAAGCTGCAACAGACTAATGTCTAATCCCATGCCTATCAAAACGAACAACTGTCTTAAACCTCACAAACGCAACAGAAGTTGTGCTTCTTTTCTATTAAAAATAAAAAACAGAAGCAACTAAAAGAATCTTTTCTCCTTCTACTAGGCAACTCAAACCCCAAATACCATATGAGTTACTTGCCTGTTTGGTGCTGGAAGCATTATCCTTCTGACAGCAGTCAGATTCCTTACAGTTGCTTTCTAGACAGTCAGTAGCTGGTGAGGGATCCACAACAATACTGCACCAGATCCTGGGTCCAAACTGTTCCCCTCTGTGTGACAGTCTCCAGTGAGACGTGTAAGTTCCTTCTATGTTAGGAGCTACAAACTCAACTGAAACAGTTCCTACTTGTCCAGATTGAAGGGATGGCACTAACACATCTTTTTTTTCTGAAGATGCCAAGGTCAGATTTCCCCACATAAGTTTCAGCTGAAATATACAACAGAAAAAGCAAAAGTTAATTTCACAAGGTTCTTTGCAAACTGTGGGCAGCAAGGAGCACTCAAAGCTCCTCTGCTGAAAGTCCCTACAGATGCTAGGCTTGGCAAATAGCAGGTGCTAGCAAACGGGCTCATACTAGCCACTACCACAATTTCCATCTTTCAACATGAAATCAGTCACACAGGAAAGGCTTTTTGAAGTCAGAAAAGGAGCACATACCTAATAAACAAGGGGGAACTCTAACATTATAATAGCACTGAAAGACACGTTCAGTGATGTCAATCTTGACTGCTTTTCCAGACAGCTTATTGCCCCAGAATGCCCAGCTTGTGAATTAACATGCCAAATGGAATGCTAAACAGGTTCTGACAGAGAATTCAGATTCCTAATGCATATCTTCCAGAACTATCTTCATGTGCAAAATAATAGCAAAGGAAAGATACCTTTGTGTCTGAGCTCCATTCCACATTGCCAGTATTTTTCATTCGCCAGTGTTTGATAAACTTTGTTCCTGGTTGCAAGTGAGTCCCATCTGGCAAATTCTCATCCACAAATACCGCACTCAGTGTTGGAACAATTGCTTGGCAGGGTTGACTAGGACTCCTGGGATTGGAGGGGAGGAAACAAACAAAAAAATACACCAAGAAACCACCAAGACTGAGGAAGTCCTTCAGCTGCTATTTTACTGGCTAAACATGGAGGAGGCTGTTTAGTTTGTTTTCTTCTTTTATCTCTAGAAGTGGTTCAAAATTCTAACATTTTAACTACTGTTTTCATCTTAAGTCTCAACAACACATAGCTGTTTGCTTTCCTTTGCTTAAGGAAAAAATAAACATCAAAACAAGATTTGCTTGTTTGGAAGAATGCTATTATAATTACAGAACTCACATTTAACAGAGAGAAGCTCACTGTTCCTCACTTGATTTGGTTTAGTCTGACAAAACTTGGGGCTATGCTATTCTACTAGAGAACAAAGTTGTCATCTTTATGATGTTGAATCAATAAAGATTGTGCTATAGTTTAACACTAGTGTCTCATTTGGCCTTACAATGTTCTTCAGCAAGATACTGCAGGTTTTTTCCTGAAAGGGGCTCAAAGATATTTAATCCAAAGCTTTACTGTTAATTTGGGCACAGAGAGGGGTCTGGTGAAGCAGCTCATATGCATGCCAACTTTAGCATTGGTTTTGTTCTTGTAAGATGCCTGTTCAGCAAAAAGCAGAGATAGCTATTTCAAGCTCCCCACAA
This sequence comes from Scolopax mira, assembly GCA_004320125.1. Classification (NCBI taxonomy): domain Eukaryota; kingdom Metazoa; phylum Chordata; class Aves; order Charadriiformes; family Scolopacidae; genus Scolopax; species Scolopax mira. The sequence goes on along the minus strand of BJBW01007009.1, from coordinate 121,073 downwards.
ACATAAGTAACTGATTAACATTAATTTGACATTTAAATGCCCTAAATGTATGGGATGCATTAAATAAACAAAACTATACAAGTCTTACATCTGTACATTCATAAAAACCAAAGTGAGCAGAAAAGCGAAGTGGTTGCTTGCAAAGGCTGCTGTCTAGTGAGCCTCAGCCTAAGATCACACAAAAAATTAAAAAAAAAAAAGCACTGAACATAAGTACACAGAATGTACTTGATGTTATGCAGAGACACTTCATAGAGCAGGAAGACACAGGCTTTTTTAAAACTGGCAGTGAAGTTAATTTACACTGTATGCATACACATGTGTACCTATATGTAAGTAAATCCTCAGCAGTCCCCTTCCTCCTAATCTCCATAAATCTTTGTTTCTGGTAATAACCATCAGTCTCTTTTTTTCTTCTCCTACTCTCACAAAACCCATCCTCTTTGCAAGTTTCATTTAGACAAAATCCTCACAGGATTGACAAATGATACTTTAAATGAGCCATTTTATAACCTTCCTCCTGTTACTTTAACTCAGCTCACAGCAAAGGACAGACAGCACAACTAAGGAGCGCTCAGCAAACATCTCTTACGTGAAGGTATTCGTCTGGAGACTCTCTGATTTCAGAGTCGGTGAGCCACTAGTTTCCAATACATGGACAGAGTTCCACAGATGAATTTTCCTGTGCAGTTTTAGCTGCTTTTTCAGCTCTCGGACCTCTGCCTTTCGCTGTTTCTTCTCTGCTCGTAATCTTTGTTTTTCTGCCTTCAGAAATCTTTTGTCCATCTGTTTCTGAAGCCTGCAGAGAGAATAAGTCACCTTGCTACAATATATTAAGTTGATTAGAATTCAGCTTTAGCCAACGCAGTCTTAGCCTCAAAAGGAACACTCCTGGTACTCTCACACTTTTAGACTGGAAAATGGATGTTTCAAAAGACCTTTTAGTTGCTTGTGAGGATATTTTGAACGGTCTCAGTCAAATAGCAAACTTAAAGGCAGATTAAGGTATGCTCAAAGAAAAAGCAAGCTCTCAAAGTTTGCTACCCACCTAAGACACAAAACTCTGCCTCTTCTACTTTGTTATTAAAAATGTTGTAAGATTTATGACTTAGACCATTTATAGGTATATAGCTATTCTTAGCTACTTGCAATAAAGTTTGAGTACTATTTCCATTTCCTGTTATCGCTAAAACTAAAATAAAAGCTGAACATCAACCCCAATAAAGGTGTTGCCACTTTTACTATCAGGACGATCCTGTCAGGTACTGACAGATGTCACCATTTACCTAACTTGCTCCAGAGTAGCAGGCAGGCGAGGTGAGAACTCTGACAGGCTGTAATTCTCAGCAATACGTAGCACAGGCCTCCGCAGCTTCAACAAGATGTGATTAGCATCATGTGCGTATGTTCCTGCTTCACACCGTTCACAGATATTGTAAGCTGGACAAAGGCTGCAAAGCAGGCAGAGAATTAATGCACTAGAAAAAGACACTGAAGGTTAATTAATCCTTACGTTTCTGCACGGAAACGACTCTGTCTCATGCTACTGTTGTAAGCAGTGCTGAGTGAAATAGAAGCTGGTCCTCTCACTTATATATCAGTATTTGGAGCCATCTGGAATATCTAGATCGGTATCTCTCCTTTTGGCAAAAGTGCAACGCATTTCTCACTTCCTTCTTGAACACACATTGAAGACACACACTTTTTCACACATTGAAAAAACCTGGTGTTTCCTGTAGCACGAGTGACTATGCTATAAAGGATAAAATATTATACTGAAATCCGATGCCAGAAACAGCATTTTATGAAAGCATACTTATGAAAACACAGAGGATAAGTCAACTGAAGTACTGAGACATGCAAAGCAGATTGCTCCTGTAGGAACAGGGCTGGTAAAAAACAGACTGTCAGCTACTGCCAGCAAGAAAAAGAAACATCCAAAGAAAAATCCCTGTTGGCATTATATTCACTGCTGCTGCCTAGTCCTAAAATACTTACCTTTGCATCAGTTGCCTCATTCAACTAAAACCCACACTTTTGACACCTCATTTGAGACACTCATCAAAACCTATTTCGTACTATTAAACTGACAACAGTAAGATCATAAAAAAAAGCATGACCTGCCTTAGTCTCATTGATTGTCAGGACTAAAGGACTATAACAGACTGGTGGTTCTATGTTTTGCTTTTTTGTTTAGTTCACTAAATGGAAACATCCTCCTCTACAATGCTATATGCAAAAAAGATAAAAAGTGTTTGAGAATATAGTAGGTGCAGTGAAGTTCTCTCACTCTGTTTTAACAATCACACTTTTTCAAAATAGCATTAATCCTGCTTTTATGCAGATAAGGCCTACTCCCCACTGCCAAGAACACAAGCTGTTTGTGAGACACAGGTAGAGGTTTGAAACATACAGCATGCTGCAGATCAGAAATCTAGAAGTCTAGGACATAGAGGTAGCTTCTCAGACTCTTTCCCATGCTCTACACATTATGTTTCCCTCACTCCCAGCTGTCAGCATACGCTACCTGCACTGGTAGCGAACTCCAACAATTCTGGCCTGGCAGTTGCAGCAGGAGATCAGCCAGTCACACTGGTTTCCATTCACTGAGTAGCTCTCTGAAGGTGGAGGTGCTGCTGTAATAGAGCTCTCGGAAAAATCTGGAGGCTGATTCTGATGAACAAGCTTTTCATACAGCTTCTGTTCCAGTTTCTCAACAGTTTCCTTAACTACTTGTTCCCTGAACTGAAAAAAAAAATTAAAGCAGTCATGGATGAGACCAACCCACATGGCTTCAAAAGTTCAACTATGCATCCCAAGTCTCCCAATCTATAAATCATAATGAAGCTCAGAATCCACTTCCATTCCCCTCAGCATATTCCAGATTAAACAAGTATCACATTCCTCAAAGAGGATTTGTATTTTAGAGAATACTAGCCCATTGGTTATAACAAGGAAAATTAAAAATCATAGATTTGTGTTTACAATATTAAAAATTCTTCCATAACCTTGCATAAGGGTAAAGAAATTAATCTCTGAGGCAATTAGCACAACTCCTAACAAACGCCTCTGGAGCCTCTATCATTAAGTCCTGATTTTGTCCACCAGGGATGTTTTTCAGAAAACCATTAAGTACGCTACCTTCACTTTGTATAAAGAGGTGGCAAAGGAAGGGAGATACTAGGAAAAAAAGCTTTAACATAAATGCATATACTATTGCACCACTTTACCTTTTAGTTTCAAGAACTCATTAGCTAATTAGTTCTTAGCATTTGTATCCAACTGCTTCTCAGTGATATTTATTAGCTGTTCAAAACAAGTTAACACCCACATCTTAATAATCTATAGGTTATACTCATTGGCCTCCAGAAAGTATTTTCTTAAACTGAACAATCAAGAAAAGCAAGGTCATCAAATGCTTCAAATCCAGGAAACGCTAAGCATTACCCTACCTAAACTTGTCAAACCAGAGTCTCAAACAGCAACACCATATTTCATGCCCACTCTCATCATGAGTGCCCTGAAGTTCCTATGACTATCTGGAGTGCAACAAGGATTCTAGCACAGGGGGTATTTAAAACTACACTCAAACCAATTAATTCCATAAACCAAACAATCCACTTTTGACAAGTGGCATGTATGAAACTTTTTTTTTTTAAGGTAACACCTACACTGTACATTCATAGATATCTAGTTTCCATTTATCATCACAAAAGCAAAACCATTAGACACCTAAATACACTTTAAGATCTTGGTCACAAGTTCCAAAAGCAAGTATGGTCAGAGGTACAGAGTTAGGCATCACAGGTATCTTTTCCACCCACAGCTTCTTATGTATTCCTTTAAGAATACTGAAATACTGAAGAAAATGTACTTACTGTTTCCAAATAGCTAGTAAACCATTCAGGAGGATTTTCATTTGTTCTTCCCGTTCTAGTGTAATTTAATTTTTGCTGTGGGAAAAGCAAACAAAACAAACAAAAAAACACACCACAAAAACAAGTCACAAATCTTAAGTGTGCAAGCCTGCAAAACACCTTGATACAGCAAGTCAACCACTTTCAAATAGCTCTCCCCTTGAGTGCATTTACAAAAAAAATAAAATGCTCAAGTTCTTTCCAAAACAATGGAAAAGCAACAAAAGGAAGTCACTGACATTTTCCTGAAAAAATTCTGCCTTATTAGCATTTCAGTGTAATCACACATCAAAGCCAAAGAAATTAACTAGAAGTTACTATATGGCAATGGGGTCTTCAGGAGACTAAGACTTAAGAATAGTCAACATGAAAGAATCTGTATTTCTAAATGTAGTATCAAAATGTCCTCTTGAAGACATTCAAACAATTTTACAAGCTTCAATGGGTGCAAGTAGCTGAAAATGAAGACCGACTTCTAAACTGAATTTTTATGTATGGCTAAAGATGATGATCAGCCTATAAAGTGAATTACACTTATGAACTCTGTTTTAATTAATATATAATCTATTTCTGTATCCTACCTGCATTGTCAGCTCCATTTCATTTTTTAAGTCTTCTTCTAACCCCTGAGCTAGCATCGAATAGCACGAAAGAGGTTTCTTCTCATCTTTAAGAAGTGCTAACTTTTCTGTAACCATTTTTTCATGTAGTTGTGAAAAAGAAGAATACGTAGTTTCTTTCAGAGAAGAGTTTTCTTCATACACATTCATCTGAAGTTGATTTCCTTGTTTAACTGCAATCTAAACAAATAGTACATACATACATATTTACTCCACTTGAAACCAACATACAAAATCCTATAAAAATACAGCACTAAACTGGAGAGGTTGGGGAAATATTAACACAAACAGAAAGAAAAATTGAGAGAAATGCCAAGGTACAATCAGATGATAGTCTATTCTATCTTTCTTAAAGGTTACCAATAGGCTTATTAGAAAGTTTACTAAAAGCAAAAGATTAATTATCCAGATATTTTTGGCAGATTTTTTCCAATCTGCAATAAAGCTTCATATGAGCCAGTAAACAACAGAGATTCTGTCCAGGAACTTACAGTAAATTTCGATTTGTTACTATCTTCAAATTGTTATCAAATTTGAAATTCAGACCATAAGCAAAAAGTTCAGAAAGCATTAGTACTATGCAACTGAAATTTAAAGGAACACAATTTTTATTTGTCTAAGTAAACCTAACTGCTTACGAAGTAATTAAGCATTGATACCAATAAAAGTTTTATTGGCAGAGAGTACAATATTAGAGTCTACATCGCAAGATTTTTAAAGATCACACTAGAGCCCAGTATCTCCAATCACAGGATTACCGTACAAGTGCTTGAGAAAGACAGACATTTAACGAATAAACCAGTGGATCAGGGCCCTGAACCTACAACTGCCAATTCAACTCATTTATACAAATCAAGATTAGCCTAGATGGAAAAAAGTTGTACCAAAACATTTAAGGTAGCGTCCAAAGCTATTAACTGAGGCATTCAGACTTCCATGGGACAGGTAATGCTGCTTTTTTTTCCTCAGCTACACTGAATTTAATTGGAGAAGAATGAATAGATTGAAGTAAGTCAAAGAGCACATTTACCTTCAGAGCTTCTTCATATTCCTCTAAAAAAAAAAAAAAAGGAAAGAAATTGTGAGTTTTCCTCATCTCAAACAACACATGTAAATTTAGCACACAGTATTTAGGGATCCTAACATCAAGGAGTGTCTCCCATAACTTCAGTGAAGTCTTTTAAACAGTGCTACTGAAGGAAGAAGTTGTATATACAGCACAAGCAAATGTTCTCACAGCCTAGAGACTTAACATTCCATTAATTTAGTAACTTCCAACTTGTTCCAATAGATCAAAACCTCCTTCCTTTGGGAAGAATTTGATATCAAACCATGCATAAAATCAAAAAAAAAAAATATCAAGAAGTAAGCAGTCTCAACTGCTTTTCCAAAAACTTGAACAGCTGGGGCCTCTTTAGTGATTTCACTTCAGTAAAGTAGCAGCTCACCTTTGCTATTCACAGAGACCTGCAAAGAGAAACAATAGTGAATAAAAACCGCCAATATATTTTTGTGGTTCTCTTAAAATTAACATGCTTTCAGAATAACTGTACTTGTTTAATCATTAGTCAGTGTTGTGGTGTTCTTTATTAGGTTTGCACAACAAGCAAGGTCTCTGGCACCCACCAGCATCCAGAACAAGTGTGGTCTCATCTACTGGAAGTCACCTGGCTCCAGTACTGCTGGGCTCGCTACACAAGTACACAGAGGTTGGACCCAGCTGCTCTTAACACCCAACATGGAACACTTAACTACTTTTTTTTTTATTTAGATAAAAGCCAAGCCCATCTTGCACAGGTGCTCATTTATAAATTCTGCACATAGAACTTACTAATACAAGAAGCTACTTAAACACTACAGCACTGCATGATTCTCAACAATGTATTTGAAAAAGACCTCTAACGGATGAGTCTATAAATTTCTTTAGGTACAAGCTGGAAAATAAGGGGAAAGTCTTTCTCACAATGTTGGTGGAATCATCTTTACGTTTCCCCATAGGAGGAAAAAAAAAAACAAAACAATCAAAACCCAACAAACACTCAAAGATCCCCATCTCTGCAATTTTAGAGCTACAAATCAAGTAGTGGAACACAGAGTTTGGAAAAGTTATGTTCTGTTCAAGAACATTCTATTCCAAATCTCTAGATAAATAGAAAGAATACAAGTATGATGTTATGCCAAGCAGGAAATTACTCAGCAAGGACAACTAGAAGTAACTAATTTGTTTTCTAAGTCAGTAATCTGCTTGGAGATTATAGCATTTGCATCAAACAAGCAGAGGATTTGAGTACACCAGACCACTGAAGTAAACCTGTGTTAATGACAGGGGATCTACATTTTTCAGAGGAAGGAGTGTAGATTGAAGAGACAGCTTTACCACAGCTGCAAACACAAATAGTTACAACTACCTAATCCTGATAAAATGAAGAATGGGAAATCCCTCAACAGAAGCATCCCAACCTCAGAGCACACAGAACCACTGGCTATTTCTATAGGGTGTCAAAAAGAAAGGCAGTAGCTCCTAGAACAATATTTTAAAATAAGTATGCCACATTAAGATTAAAATCACAAGACTAGCTATTTTCTTATCAAAGCTGCAAAAACATCACCTCCAATCCGCACAACAGACACTCCTGAAGGACCCACTACAAGCTACCATGAGGCAGAAGAGTTCACACCAGATATATTTTGTTAGGCCTGTTGGGAGGGAAGGGGATATTTTACCTCATCATTATCCTCATCGACATATTTGATCTGAATATTGTCCAGGTCAAACGAAACTTTAACCTGCAAGGCAAAAAGAACACACAACCACAATGAGACAGGACTACAGGTGCTGGCAATTAATTGTGATTATTAGTCAGGATAATGTTTTAACCCTTCTGCCCCTCCCTCCAGTTTCTCAGTTGAAACAAAACCTGTTTTACAAAACTCATTCTTCTGAAGTTGAAGAACTCTCCCCAGTGCCTTGCCTCCAACCTTTGCTAACTTTCTGTAAGAAAAAAAATGTGTTTCTTTCACGTTTCACAGCCCCTATTTAATGTTTAGCCCAAAATAAATAATAATAACCTTTCCATTATAAGAGGACTAGCTTGGGGTTAATGAACTCAGGCATGGTAAACACTGCAACATACAAAGGCTAAAGCAAACAATCACCAAATGCTAGCTTCTAGTTATGAAGCACAAGGGAGACAGCTCACATGGGTGGTTAGCCGCCTTCTTAAAAACTTACTTGTATCTTGAGAAACTAGGATTAATTCAAGTACTAAGAAGAGCAAAGTATCACATTCTACTGCTCAGAATATATAAATCCATTACATAGATCAGAATTTGTAGAATAAAGCTGAGTGACTATTTTGTATTTTTGCTTTAACTGGGTAGAAAGGACAGCAAATTAACCATAAATGACGGTGGTTGCTTCCCTGAGTTGAGTAACAACAGTCATGTACATTTTTTGCATCGTTTCCCTACACACACTGTATTTTTCTTGACAGAAACTCTCTGAAAAACTGCTTTTTGCAAGACACATTCTGCTAGCCTGGGCCTAACAGAAGCAGCCTTGGAAACCAGCAGATGGCTGGGACAGACTTACAGAGCACAATAAGAGCACAATGACATAACGTACAGTCTGCAATGAACATGCAACAGGCAGGTTCTTCCAGGGATATATCCCAAATTAATTTGTGGATTGCAGCAAGGGAACCAACTCAGTTAAAGAGTAAGGCTGTGATCCGCATCTACATCACCTAGTACCACAGATTGTTCCCATAAAACTCAAGCCAGAACCAGAGATGGGTTATGCCTTAGAAACATCAGACACATTTAATAATATATTAAAACATAGTATCAGTTAAACTGAGTCTTTCCTATCTTGAAACAGATAGTCACATAACCTAATGCAGAGACACCCAGTGGTACTACTTTGGATAGAGAAACACTATTGTAATAGAACACCACACCTTGAACAAACACACCCTCACTCTCAGACTACTTAGGATTAAGGACAATACCGTGCTTACATAGCAATCTGCTTTCAGCTTTGATGCAAGCAGGATTCTGAGTAGTTCAGACACTCCTGCAGGGTCCACTTGTCAACAAGTGTTTTAAGCCTGAACTAGCCCCTCTTCTAGAGGGCCAAAATACAATGAGCTAAAATGATGCAGGTCGAGCTTTGAATTTGAGTAATTCACAATGCTGGAACCTCCTACAAGGTACAACGGAATATGTTAGCTAAAAAAAGAACGGAAAGAGAGAAAATAAAATACATGAAAGATATCTTAAGATGCAACTTTGAGAGCAAGCTAAAAACAAACAACAAATCAGAACAGCTGCTACTAAATTAAAAAAAAAAAAACACACAACAAAAAAACCCAAAAAAACCAAACAACACACAAACCAAACAAAACCAAAACCACTGCAGCTTCATCATAGCCAAGAGAATCCTTACTACACAATTTCAACCTCAGCTAAACTTGCTGAGGAAAGTGCACTAAATAGCACTGAAAATAAACATTCAAACATAAGTTCTTCAAATATATCAAGCACACAATACACACTCCCTCATAAGCAGCCGTCTATTTGTTAGTATGGCCCACTAACAAATCCAGTTATATCCCAACTAGCACACACAAGGCTCTAGGAAGAAAGAAATCAAAAACGTATGTCAGTGATTCAGCATACCAGAGAGCAAAGATTAGTCTTCAGGAAAACACTCTATAGGCAACAGAAGTTCACCATAGGTACTTCAGAGAGTACAGAACGGCAGACAAAAAGCACAGACTATACTTTACAGAAGTACAGAAATCAAGTATCCACAACTGCAGGAAAGGGCAAAGCACACAGTTAAGACCACCTGCTCACAAACAAGCAACCCCTAAGAAGCTTTACCTAAAACAGCTTCTCACGCCACTCTAAGTATGTAACAGGAGTAAAAGTCACCGTTAACACTAAAAGCAAAACTGAGGCCGCAGCAGAATAAAAAAAACAGCAGTTCTAAGAGTCTGTGAGACAGGGCACACAGCTTAGGAAACAGAGAGAGAAGATGCCGGGCCCTCGGAGAGGCGCTTACGCTCCCCAGCGCCTCACCGCGAGAGCTCCCTGCGGCCGCGCTCACCATGGCCTCCACGTCCGCCCACGTCGTATGCGCTGAGTCTGACACGAGGAAGCTCTGGGTCTCCCCACGGCAGGTGACACGGAGATTCACCTGCGGCTCCATGCCGCACTTCCGAGGCGGCGAGTGAAGTCCCGTCAGCTGGCCCGACAAGCCTAACATGGCGGACCGAGCCGGGTCGGCCCCGCGCCCTCCGCGCGGCACTATTTGCAGCCGCGCCTGCCACTCACCCGAGCCACCTTCCTGATTGGCCGGCGGGGGCAGGGCCGGGGCCAAGCACTGCGGAACCACAACAACAAACAGGTCGGGGAGCGCGCACGCGGGAGCGCGCCGCGCGCCGCCAGCAGACACGCACTTCCGCAGCTGTGCCGCGGCTCCCACAATACACCACACCAGCCCCTGAGCACGCTGACGCAATATGTGCGGTGGGGTCATGCGGTAGAGGCAGACCCAATCAGCTGTGCTCTTTTCTGCCCCACCATGCCGTCGCGGGGGCGGAGCGTCACGCGACAGGAAGGAGTTAATTAGAGGACGCTTCTCGGCCCACGTGCTACGACTGGGGTGTGCGATTGGCTGTTGGGCGCGCGGCTTCTGGGGGCTACGGCAAAGGCGCGAAATGCGGTGGTGGCGGGCGGTCCCTGAGGGAGACGGGCCGGGTTCTGGGCCGCTTCGTTCCGTCCCTGTGCCCGAGGTGCCGCCGCGTACATGTGAGAGGGGTCGTCCTTGTTTGCGACGGTCGCTGCGGGCCCTCCCCGCGCTGGTGGGTGCGCGCGGACTCCGGAGCCCTTAGCGCGAGCCCCTCCGTCGTCTTTTCGCGTCCTTTCCCGCTGCTGGTGCGTCCTCGCTGAGTTTCCGTCGGGTGCTCCCGTGTCCCTTCCAGTCCGCCCCTTTGGCCGCAGGGACTCGGCGGGGAGCCTCTGTCCGCGTCCGGAGCGGGCTCTAGAGAAGCCGCGCAGGAGGCGTGGGCATGGGATGCAACAGATCAGAAACAAAAGTGATTGCTTTTTTTCTTTTTTTTTCTGTACAGTACCTTTAGGTGTGAAGGATGGAGTTCTCGCTGACGGCTGCCGGAGAGGTACAGGGCGTGCTTTCAGCCATGCAGAAGAACCTGGAGTGCCCAATATGGTATGCTGGGAGATTAACGAATGCTCAGAATTAGTGTAGCTTTTGTTTTTCTCTTTCTTTTAATTTCTTTTCAAATGCTTTGTTAGTTCTATAGGTTTTCAGAAAGCAAAAATAGTTGTATTTTAAGGCTAAGTATGTTGATCTTTTGTAAGGCTTGAGTCATAAAGACCTAGACAAAACGTGTATTTTGCTCTTATGTTGTAGAAAAGTAAAATGTGCTACACAAAGTACAACCTAAATGTGTCAGTCCTTGATCCAGTTAAAAAAATGTAGCTGCTCGATTAGAGCGTTTGTAAAACAGCCTGGATCTTTATGCTTTGTCTCTAAAATGTAAGCAAGGCCTGTCGTTTTTTAACACAAACAAATGCTGAAATAGCATAGATTCTAGTTAAAACCTGCCCTGCTGAGCTGGTGTTTCCAGGAAATGCTTTTTGCCAGAGGCAAAGATTGTGAAGAGCCAGTATATATGTATATATCACATAATGATCCTGTTTGATACTCTACCTGGTTCTCAAATGAAAACTTGTCAAATGTGTCCTACTTCTCTTCCCCATCAAGATTTTTTAAAATGTTTTTAAGTTCAGAAAGGTGACTGTATTTATGAATCTTACTTGTTGCTCCTGTTTTATATGAAAGCTCTGTGTTCTTGTTTTCCTTCGTTTTTCTTTTTGTAGCTTGGATGTGGTAAAAGAGCCGGTTTCAACAAAATGTGATCACGTATTCTGTAGGTAAGTTTGAAAATTCACAATTGCAATGCTTAGTCAGTCCTTCTTACTCTCCATGTGTACTATTTCTCTTTAGTGCTAGTGACCCATACTCTCTTTTGATAACTTAATGTGTAGCTGTATCAGAGGAAAAATTAATTCTGGATAAGAAATAACTGCAGTTTCACAGATGTGTCAAAGGGGATTGATTAACTCATTGTAACATGAGAACAATGATACAGGCATTCGGCTTGATAACAACGTTCTTCTACTGAATGCCATGTGGCAGTTTTAAAGAAAATAAAATCCCTTTTTTCCCCCGTCATGATTATTGTTTTGTTCTAGGTTCTGCATGTTCAAGCTCCTCAGCAAAAAGAAAAAAGGTGTGACCCAGTGTCCTCTGTGTAAGACTGAAGTTACCAAGAGGTAATGCATTTTTGCATTTTGAGGATGAGAAGCTTGAAACCTAAGACAAAGTTAATTGTTGTCTCAAAAATGTCTTGGCAGCAGACTAAAATAAAGAAGAAAATGTGGTTATTAAGTAGATTGTCACTTTGGAAAGGAGTAGTGCTTTAGTGCTTTTCATCAATATAAACTTTTTTCAAGGGATCACAGGTGCAGACACTGTCCTCAGCAAATGTTTGTGCTATCAAGTGTAGACTGTATTATTGTTCAGTTGGATTATCTGTGCTAAACCTACAGGAGGAAAAATACTTTTTTTTTTTTTCACTTTGTGATAGTTTTAATTCCCATAGTAATTATTGTTTTGGGAAATTGTGGTGATATTCCTTGGCAACAATTCCTCAGTGCCTCATCTTCAATTTTGGAGTTTTATTCTTTTTTTTGTTCAGCCAGTTGTTCCAGGAGAACTGTTAATAGTTAACCTGCACGTTTGTCTTAAAAAAATTCCTGTGCTGATGTTATTTCAGAAGTCTGAAAGAAAATTTGAGATTTAAGCAACTAATTGAAGGATTGTTGGAAACTATCCATGCATTTGAGCTTGACACTGGAGTAAAGTGTAAGTGTTGTGAATGTATATCCTCACTCTTTTAATATTTAGATTGTTGTATATGGTTTGGGAAACAAAATGCTGTTGTGGGCAGGTGGTGGTTTGTGGATTTTTGTTTGTGGTTTTCTTTTAAATATTGTGCTATCTGTAAAAATAGGTTTTCTTTTCAAATGTTTTTTAACTTGTTCAGTCATTCCAAAATCATTATTATTAGATCCCATCCAGTTAGATGATCCATACAAGCAAAATTGATTGGAAAAATTTGTTATCAAAATCAAGATTTTACTTAGTACTTAAAGAGTACTCATAAAGAACAACTAGGTTAATAATTCAATCAGGTGTTTCTTTGATAATTGTATTTTAGCCCATGTATGTGCTTGTTGCATTGGGTCTATACAAGGCTGTTTGATTAATACATAATACCTGTTGTCACGCACAGTGTAAGAAAATATTTTTGGTTTTTTTTTTCTCCTATTGATGTTTTTCAGTTTTAAATTGTCATCACTTTCCTAAAACATCCACAGAAGCTGCTGCTGATGAGCTCCCGTGTAAGGAAAGTTCTGTCATCCAAAGTAAGGGCTTCAGAAACAGGAGAAAAAGTGCTAAAGAAAATGGACAAGAAAACTGCACCTTGGTATTTATCATCTCTCTCCCCCTCCCCCCCCCCCCCCCCCCCCCCCCCCCCCCCCCAATTATTTCTGTACATCATTTAGTATTTTATTTGGAATGTGTGTATGTGTATGTACATAGACGAATGGAATAGAAGAGTTTGGGTTGCTTTCAGATCACTGCTTGACTTGAATATTAATCCAGAAAAGAACATTAAATTTATGTGTTTTCCTGTGCTACTTTAAAAGGTTTTGTATAAAAGGACCTGAACCCCCTGCTGTAGTTCAAATAATTACTACTTATTTTGGGGAAATAACCTACTGTTATAAATAACTATTCCTTTGTGTTCTGTTGTCAGCAGGAAGCTAATGTGGATACACAGCTTGCAGATACCAGGGTCAAAAGGTGTTCCCTGAGAAACAAACCCCAGAAATGTGACTCTGAAAAAGGGATTTATATGGAATTTGGTAAGGTCTGCTGTAGATCCACACTAGTTGAGCTTATGTATAATGCTTGTGAAGTAATGAAAGGTGCTGAAGTTCATGGTCTTTATAAACACTAACTTCCCCAAAATGGGAACAAAGGGACAAATGATGAACAATTTAAAGTTGGTAAATCAAAGGGATTTTTACATAATTTATTACTGTAGTAAACCTTTAAGCCTCAGAGTACAAGATCCAAAGAAGAGAAGATGCTTACAGATGTGAAAAAAGTTATAGTTCTAACGATAACTGCTGTTTTCTAAAGAATATTAAGCCTTGTCATCAATGCTTGAGGCTCTAGTTAATAACCAGAGATAAGAATGAAATCTATTTGAGAGAAGAATATTTAATTTCTCTTTATTCTAGCTTTTCACAACTCCCTCTCTATCTAGCGCTGACTGTTGTGAGAAACAAGATAGATACTGTGAATAGTTTATTTTCTCCCTGTTTCTTTAAGGAAGAAGTTGTTCCTTTTAACAGATAGAAAACGGAGAGGCACTAAACACTGTATTGTGTCTGCCAAGATCAGTCATAGAATCTGCGACAGATATTTGAATATTTTTCTCTGCCTTCCAGTTCAAAATTCTAAATACTAGCAGCTGTTTCATGTACAAATTTAGAAATTAGAAACTAACTCTCTGTTACCAGTCACTGTATTTAAACAGAATTTTATGCTGGAGCCATGTAGATATTTATACATAGAAATCATTGTAACTAGGTAAAATACTGCACAATTGGAATTGATTTAATCTGATAAAAGTTAAAAACATTAACCCCTGGAAAGATCTAAGCACAAATGCTTCTGTGATAATAAACACTGAATCTGGCAAGTAATTTTCCTCTAAATCATTTCAACTGGAGTAACAGCTGATTTGGTTTTAGGTTCTGATTCATCTGAAGAGATTTTTAAACAAGCAAGCGATACTGGGTAAGTAAAGGTGATTAAGGAATTCATGTTTTTCTAAAGCCAATAGTTTGCTGGTCTCATTCCTATCCTATGTTTCTTAGCATAGGTCTCGAAATTTTTCAAGCTAACAAGTGATTTTCAGCTTTGGGGGCTACTGATGGGGAGCTGACTCCCATCAGTTTGTTGTATAATAGACTTCAAGGCTGCTTTCTAAATGTTTTATTGTTTACACAGACACTAGATCTTCAAGAAAAAAGCATGTACTATGTTTTAGAAAGTTAATGTTACATTCAGGAATGTGGGAGGGGGTCTTTTAAAGAAATGGCCAGAAACTCAAGGGATCTAAATGGGGCAAGTGTCAGTCATGCAGCCTGACTTCTCCAAAAACAATGTCAGAGAGCAAAAAGGGAAAATGAAGTATCATCTTCTATTAAGTAGATTTTCTGTCCCAACAGGTTAGAAAACATAACAGCATTTCAGGTTTCAACTCAAGAAAAGCTGGAAGAACTTCAGAGTGCTGAGAAGGGGAATGAGTATTCTTGCAATACCCAGGCTGGCAAGCTGGGTGCTAAAGAAGTAATTCTACCAAATCTTGGAGGTGCGTTTCTTATTTTGGTGACAAAAATTATTAAGCTTGAAAGAAAGACCACAACTTAACATTTTGATTTCTTGCGATGAAATGTATGTATTTGCAGTCCTGTGTATTGTAGTTTTGTTTCTGCCTAAAGCTAGTGTCAGTATAATACAAGACTGTACCAGTAAACTAGATACGTTTTTTTCCCTTCTGTTCCTGTGCAACAAATATCCACATTTGAAGTAACTTCATCAAAGTACATACAAAACTTACTATGTTCTACGTAAGCCATATTATCCTTTATAATACAAGTTGAGAGCACTGTCTGGTAATTTGTTCTTTCTCTCTTTCTCTAGAGGGACATTTGTGCAGTGTAACATTCTGGGGTTTGGGGGAAAAAAAGTATCTATTAGGTTTATCATTGTTCTTGTGCATAGGGCTTAAAAATTTATTATACCTATAAATCTCCAGGTGAAAGTGATTTCTCAAAGGAAGGCTTGAGCAAGAAAGGCACTTGGAGCCTCACTGAATGTGCCAAACCTGGCCAAGTGGATATGAGCAAATATCAGAGTTCTCCTTTAAACATTCTTGCTGTGGACCTTCTCACAGAGCAGTGTGGCAGAATAGGGGATGCCAGTCCCTCAAGCAATGGGGACATGTCTGTCTTTAAGCACATAGAAGAAACGGATGCAGAGCAAACTCAGTTCAGTAGAAAAAGCAATGTGTTTGACTTAAAAGATAGCTCAGAGAGCAAGTTGGATAAAAGCAAGAAAATAGATATTGTTGAACAAAGCATGGAAGCTGTGGAAATGTACGAACCTGAGAATGATTCTGTCCATGAAAAAGAACTTCCCCTGGAGAAACTGTGTCAGCCAGAGACACTTCACTCTGTTACCGTGAATCCAGTCTCTAGGAAGAGACTGAAGCGAAGCATTCAGAAAGTCAATGAATGGTTTTCAAAAAGCAACACGATTCTGTCTTCCGATTCTTCCCGGGATGATTCTACTGGATCATCTGATGCTTCAGGTGAAGGAGATACAAGTTTATCAGATAAAAATTCCTGTGTTTCAGAAAAGACTGACCCTATGGTAGATTCCATGGAAATTGCAGTGTTTGAAGGAAACAAGAAACGGTCAAAACAAACAGTAGAAAGCATCAAAGACAAAATATTTGGGAAAACATACAAGAGAGAGAGAAAGTCAAATCCCCCTGTTACCTTGAGAGACATTTTACCTACTACAAAAAAGGATTATGTGACTGCTGATGAGAAGTGCTTGAATGATTCCAGCAAAGGTGGACTAAAACGAAAAAGGAAGACTGCTTATGTCCTGCAACCTGAGGATTTCATTCAGAAAACAGACGTAGAAGATGTAGGTGGGTTACAGAGTGTTAACTGG
Organism: Scolopax mira; assembly: GCA_004320125.1. NCBI lineage: Eukaryota > Metazoa > Chordata > Aves > Charadriiformes > Scolopacidae > Scolopax > Scolopax mira. The sequence goes on along the minus strand of BJBW01007009.1, from coordinate 104,619 downwards.
TGCCTTGAAGATGCTGAAAGGAAAAGATGCGATGAACATCCTGCTGCTAGTGAGAGTCCCCTCACTGAGAACAGAGAGGATAATGCACAAGTGGAACTTGAGGAAGGACGAGGATCCACATGGAAAAAAACTACTGAAAAGGTGATTGGCAAGCATTGTAATGGGGAGGTAGAACTGAATAATTCTCATCAGAAAAGCACTAAAAACAGTATTTCTGCAGCAAAAAGATGCAAGCGTTCTAGAACCAAGTGTGTTCTACAGTTAGTAGTGGATAGAAACTCGGTTTCACCTGATCCTACTGAGCCTCAGATCGATAGCTATCCAAGCAGCGAAGAACCAAGAAAGGCTGATTCTGAGCAAAGACAAGTCAGGCGCAGCAAAAGACTTCAGTTACTTTCTGAAGAAATGACAAAAGAAACAGGAGAAGGAGTAGTAATTACAGGAGCAAGAAAGTGTGACAGCGATCACGAAAGGTCTGTCTTTGGAGTCCAAAGAAATGTGTTAGTTCACACTTCTGAATGCAGGGATCTGTGTGAGCCCCAGGGTACGCTGAGCTACAAGCCACTCTCTAATCTGAAGGGCGGTGATGTGGAAGCAAATGAAATACAGATTAGTCCAGAGAATTCATCTGACACTGCAGAAACTGGGAAAAGGCTCTTCAATCCTGCACCTTCATGTCAGCGTTCAAATTGTAGGTCCTTCACACCTGATGCAGGTTCTCAAGAAGGCAAAATACTCAGTAGCCGTTTATTCCTGCAGTCTTCTTCAGGGAAGACTGTTGTGCAAACTGCTTCCCACCCGGCTGGAGAGGGGCCTGAATCAGGTACTGCTTTTCCCCAGGATAGTGGACATGACAGACAAAATGTTCCAGTGGACTTTGGAACCAAAGAGTTGCCAATGGCTAAAAATGTTTTGGAATTGACCAAGGAAGCTGAAGATAGTGAGTTAGACACACAGTATCTGCGAAATATATTCAGGCATTCAAAACGCCAATCGTTTAGCCTCTATCCTACTGCCACGAAGGCCTGTGCAGAAGAAGATGCCTCTTCTGAAACTTTAAAGATACCGTGTACTGATCAGGTAAAAAATAAGTATAACAAATATTTAGAAAGAGAAAACTTGCAAGAAAAGAAAACACCTGCTGAAAGCTTGAGTAAGGTTTGTGAGACAGAGGAGCTTAAGAGCTATGAGTCTGCTTGTGGTAGTCCTGTGACTTGTGTTGTCAGCAGCACTGAGTGTGTGCACACAGGGGAACACCAGGAAGATGTTTCAAACCAAGGGAATCAGACACCAATAAGAATTGGTGCTGCTAGGACTGAGGGCAAAAACAGATCACAAAAAGGAGAGCAGGGAGATGAAGAGAGAGTGTCAGTTGACATAGGGGTAGAAAGCAAGTTGGGACAGAATCTAATCAGAAGTAATAGAAGCCAAAGTGATCAGAGCAATACAGAGAAGCACATTTTCAAAAGAACTGGTTTAAACACAGTTGATGAAATAAGCTTCAATTCAGAAAGCAATCAAGCAGGAAAGGCCAAAGAAGTTGACAGCGAAGGACCAATACTATATTTTCAGACCAGATCAATGATTTCTCCTGCAGCTTGTCAGGAAAGGCCTGCTGAATTCAGCTGTGAAGTCACTGGGGACAAAAGTAGCAGAAGAGAGAGAAAAGAAATAAAGGGGAACGAGGAGCAAGCAACCCAAACTGCTAGTACAGGGGTGCCCGAGTGCTTAGTCACAGAGGTTCTAGACGAACCTCTGAAAGGGAACAGTGATTTTACAGGTTTGTCTGAAACCCCTGATGGCTTACTGTGCTGTGAGGATGATATTGAAGAGAACAACAGCTTTTCTGATACTGACAGGAGAGAGAGATCTGCTGTGTTTGCAAAGAGAAGTGACAATGCCCTGGTCAAAAAAACACACAATAGAAGTGTTAGTTCTAAGCCAAGGGGTATTCAAAGATCTCGAAGAAGAGCACAGAAATTGCAATCTTCAGATGAAGAATCTAGCGAGGATGAAGATTTACCATGTTTTCAAACTTTAATATTTGGCAAATCAGTAAGCACACCTTTGCAGATCAAGAAACAAGGGACATCTGTGATTAAGTCTTCAGTAAGTCCTGTCACATTGCCTCGCAATGAAAGTCACAATGACAATAATATGCAGGAACTGCCTGAAGCTGCTCTAAGCAGTGGGTGTGTTTCACCAAGCCAGGAGTCAGAATGTTCCGTCAACTTGTTTTCTTCCCAGTCCAATGTGTCTGAAGAATCAATTGATGGAGCACAAGGGCTGAAGAAACATCTAATACAAGTTCATTCACCCAAACAAGTAAGGAATGTGAATGAGAGTAAAGAAGCTTGTCAAAGTTGTGATGGAGGGCTGAAAAGAAGCAAAACTAACTTCAAAGATGACTGCCAAGAAGACCTGCATGTGGGAACCAACCTAGGTACAAACCACGATTTTTCTCTCTGCAGCTCTGTTTGTAATGTCATTGTGCTTAGGCTTTTGGTGTCTGCATGGGAACTTGTTTTTCTGTTTGTGGTGCTTGCTCTTTCAAAGAAATGTATCAGCCCTAAACAATCAAACAAAAAACCCTCTGTGGATTATTTCCTGAAAATTAATTTCTTCCAATATTCTTTGTTCAGAGCAAAGCTGAGCACACTGGGCAGTAGAGGCTGGACTGTGTCTGATAGACACTAATTCTTGAGTGAAATGCTGGTTTTCATACTGCAATGTGATATGTGCATCCGTCAGCAAAATCTCATAAAGATCTTTCCCATTTTAAATGTTTATTTAAATTGGCTGTAGAATTCTGTAGTGCTTATTTTGACCTCTTTATGGCTTTCATAAATATTTAGGACTCTCATCACTATTGGAACACTTTGAGTTCTATTTACTTTGTCATGTGTGACAAATGTTCTGTGCTTCTAACTCCGATGTTTTCAAAACTTGTCACTTTATTATAGTTAACAGTTGGCTAAAAGGCCTGTGTGGAAAGGGATTATGGATAATGTTTGTTGGTTTGTGCTTTTTTTCTTTAACTCGGCTTTTCTTTTACCTTCAAGGTGAAGCATCTGGCTATGACAGTGAAACCAGTAATGTAGAAGATTCATGTGGACCATTCTCTCAGGGTGAAATCCTTACTACACAGGTACGTGACTTTATGCACTGAATTCTTAAAGTAGTTTGCATTCTAGCTTATAGGCAAGAATATGAAAGCTGTGAAGTCAGTGTAGTGAGAAACTGCTTTCATCATAATTCTTTGTGTTGCTAGATTACTTCCAAGAGCATAATTAATGAAGAATTGCACAACTGCTTCTATGACATTACTTGTCCAACTTTGCCTTCCATGGAAACATTACATTCTAACGACTGGAACTCATTACATAGTATTGATTACAGTGATTAATTGGGAGAGATGCTAGTTAATGAATCTCCACACTTGACCAATGCTGGAAACCTCAGCTTCTTGTTTTTAAAACCTTCCTTGGTAGGCATTTATAGTGATTGATGGTAAGGATTGGATTTGCTACATTATGATATTTAGAAGCACAGAGACTTGCCTTCGAAGGGTAAAGATTAAATCAAATCATTCCATATTAGAATATTATAGATCTAAGACCTATCAGGCAGTGTCCACTTAAAGGTGTGTCTAGTGCAGTATGTTTTCTCTACTTTTAATTTCCTGGCTACTGCTCAATGGCCTGACATGATGAATTGAGTGATTAGTGGGGGGCTTTTGGTTGTTTGGGGGGTTTTGTTCTGTGTTTGGGGTTTTGTCTTGTTTGGTGGGTGAGGGTTTTCTTTTCCTCTGTAACTTCAAGATAGACTAAATCTCTCTTCATCATTAACAGCCCCATGGGTTTTCATGTACATCAGTCATAGAAACATAAGAGGTTGGAAGGAACCTCTGGAGATCATCTAGTCCAACCCCCCTGCCAGAGTGTGTCTACCCAGAGCATATTACACAAGAACGTGTCTAGGTGGGTTTTGAATGTCTCCAGAGAAGGAGACTCCACCACCTCTCTGGACAGCCTCTTCCAGGGCTCTGCCACTCTCACAGTAAAGAAGTTCCTCCTCGTGTTTAGGTGGAACTTCTTATACTCAAGTTTGTACCCATTTCCTCTTGTCCTGTCCCTGGGCACCACTGAGAAAAGAGTGGCTCCGTCCTCCTGACACCTTCCCTTTAAGTATTTGTAAGCATTAATTAGATCTCCCCTAAGCCTTCTTTTGTCAAGACTAAAAAGATCCAAGTCCCTCAGCTTTTCCTCGTAGGAGGGATGCTCCAGGCCCTTAATCATCTTTGTGGCCCTTTGCTGTACTATCTCCAGCAGTTCCTTGTCCTTCTTGAATTGGGGAGCCCAGAACTGGACACAGTGCTCCAGATGGGGCCTCACCAGGGCAGAGTAGAGGGGCAGGATGACCTCTCTCTACCTGCTGGCCACGCTCTTCTTGATGCACCCCAGGATGCCATTGTCCTTCTTGCATCAAAGATGACTAAATCTCATTTCTGCCCTTTATGGGTGGTTCTTCTGTTTACTGCATGGGTACAGAACACAGTCAGCTGGCAGGACATTGCTCCCTGGCGTAGTTTCATTGTCAGAGGTTCTGGGATGTGCCTGGATTGAATGGAATCGTGGCAGCGTGGCTTGGTGGGGAGCTTTTTGTTTGTTGTGTGGTGGCAGTTTTCTGTTTGGTTGGGATTTTTTTTTATTTCTTTAGTAACAAGGAAGTTCCACATGGTGCCAGTGCTAGAGCTACAAATGTAGTACTCAGCGTTGTGGAAAGGGCTTTATCCTGTGTGGGGAATCTTCTGTTTTTTAAAAAGACCCTTTGAAGCCCTGAGCACTTCTTATGAAGGTGTATATGGCGTGTTTTTAATAGAGGGTATTTTTTAGTGAGAAATAAGGACGAACAGGATGAAGTATTTTTTTTCTTTTAGACAGTCTTTGTGGCTTTTAGTAATGGTGGAAAGTGCAGAAGCTTAATACATGATGATCAGTATTAAATTTTAAATTGCAGTTGGAGTAAAATTACTTTTAAAGAAATGTGTGCAAAAGTTCTTTTTTTCCTGATGATTAAACTCTGGTGTTTGTTAAAGTTAGATCTTTAAATCTAACTTTTTAAAATTGACTTTCTTAATGTTGATATAATTGTGTATCCTTTCAGCAGAAGAATGCTATGCAAAATAACCTAAAAAAACTTCAGCAAGAAATGGCTGCACTTGAAGCAGTGCTAAAGCAGCATGGAAGTCAGGAATTTCTACCTATTCATAGGAAACTGCCACATTCCAGTAGTGAAGGAACACTTGAAAGGGAACAAATGAAACAGGAAAGAGGTAAATAGCAATGAAAACTTTTCTCAGCTTTCTTACAAAGACTTGTGTGACTATTACTGCTTCTTTTTTTTCCCTCTACCACAAATTATTCCTCTACCTCATTTACAATTGATACACTAGCAGAATTTTACCTAAATTCAGCTGTTCAGTGAGGCATACACATTTTATTTGTAAGTTGGGTACTGTGCCTAGTCTAAAAAGAGCTCCAGTTATAGGTCTGTGTGAGATTACATGATGTAGTTGTAGTGAGTAGCCTTGTGGCAGCACCTCACCTCGCTGTTGTGTCAGCTCTCATTGTGCTCATTTTCTGTTGCTGGAATGGGTGAGGGTCTGGAAGCGTGGCTGAACACCCATTGCGACTTAGCCTCTGCTGCTGTGGCAGAAGCTGTACCTTATCATATTAAGGAAGGAGACAGGAGATGTGTCCTGGCTGCCAGCAGTAACGTCCTGCATGTGGGAGAGAAGAGTGCCTGCAGTGGGGTGTAAAACAAACATGTTTTATAGGCGATTTAATCTGTGAAATAAAATGTGTTTGTTAGCCATGCTTCAAATGGTTTAGTGTTTTGTGTAGGTTTCTGGTTTGGGACACTTCTCTCTTTAAAGTGTATCTGGATTCAGATGCTTGACTTCTTACCTGAAGAAAAAACTAAGAATGGTTGCTTGTATTTTGCTTGTTTAAGAATTGTTTTTCTTTTTTAAAGGGGCAGAATCAACCTCTAAAGGAAATTTTGAGAATCGTAAATGCAGAAGTTCAAAGGGATTTTCGCCCAATGTTATGGCAAGTGATTGTCTCAACAGTAAAATCAAAGAGTTAGAAAATAAAAGGTAAATGGTTTTGGTTTGGCTTTTTTTTTTTTAACGTTTATTTCTAATCTTGTGTATAAAAAACCCCCCCACCTAAAAATATTGAAATAAATGCCTCTAGGGTTTTGAGCAATGACAATAGTTTAGCTGTTTCTACATGGTTCTGATATTTAAAAGAGGTATTAAAACCAATTTCCCTCTCTCAAGGTCTCCAGAATTGTTGCTTCCATCTTCTAAATCCAGTTTGTTAAAGAGATCAGATTCAGAGAAAGGTTTTCAGAGTGACACAGTTCTGAAGAGAAAAACTCCTTCTGAAAAGACAACACCTGTGCAGGAAGCAGTGCAAGAATGTAGTCAGTATCAGCTTGAAGCAGGTAACGTTTTAGAGGGATCCAACACAGTCTTATTTCTGCTCTTTTGCTGCTTTTTTCATGTTTTCACATGCTAGCAAAATACCACTTTTTCTTGTAAACCAAGAGTTTTAATTTATATATTCCTGATCAATTTAAAAGGATGTTACTTCTTGTTTGGCTGGCTTTGTTTGGTAGCCCATCATGACTGGGCATTTTGACAGCAATGGCAGTTATTATCTGTCTCACGTATAAATTGATACTTCTTGGCAGATAACCCTACCAACAGTTTCACAGGTGTTCTAGTGTCTCAGCTATGGATCAGGAAAAAGTAATGACAGAGGCAAAAGTGAAGTAATAAACAAATAAGAAGAGGAAGTGACTGCAGCATTTGAACTTAAAAGCCTTCCACCGTGACTGCAAGAAGGATGAAATTGTTCCAAAGGGTAATTTCTCTTTTCTTTCAGAAAATGCAGATGAGCATAAATCTGGAACCAGGGTAAACAGTGTATCTGTCTTATCAAATCTTTCTGGAAATGTGACCAGGAGTCCAAATAACACTTCTTCCTCTGTAAGACTTCTTAACCCTCCAACTGTGGCAGCAGTGAATCATTCTGTTGCAGCTCAGAATGCTGAGAAAAACCGCACTTGGGAATGTACATCAAAGAGAAATGTCTGTCTTCCGATATCTGTTCCGCACAATGCGGCTGGGAAAGAAAACACTACCAGTCCAGTTGTAACTAACAGGAAAGAAATGTCAATTGTGGCATCAGGTCTGAACCAAAGTGAACATGTGAGTATATTCCAGAAGTTTTAGAGATCACTTGTTTATTGTTCCTAATTACCACTGTAGTCCTCAGCATGGATCAAAATATAATGGAACTAATCCTACAGGAATTGCAGATTAATGATACAGCAACCCAAGTCAAACTTTTTCACTCCTAAAAATACTAAGAATGTTGCCTGTAAAAAGCACTATTATGCTTAGTGAAGTTTGAGCTTTTTAAGTTACTGCCTACTATCTAGGAGGAAACACATTATTCCAAAGAGGACTTTATTTCTATGAAACCTTGGGGCTTGAGGGAAGAGGACTGGTTGGTTGGTTCTCTTAATGTTCTCAGATGCTGCTGTTTTACCAGTCCTAGTCCATAGGATTTCTGTAATTAATCTATTCTGAATTGATAATAAACCTATTTCTATAATCCATTTCCAGGAAGATATGGCTTTTGGGTTATAAACTGCTGACCAAGAGCTCTTTAGCCTATTGATTAGTGCCAAAATTACTGACTTTTAAGGGACTGTGCATCCTGTGCCAACACAAATTTAACCATGACTTTACAGGCATATAACATAGTAAAATAATTAAACTGCAGTTGTTGTTTTTTAATCTGTTTGGTTTTCTATTAATTTTCTTAACTACTTTTCAGTTGGTGGTCCAGAAGTTTGCGAGGAAAACTCACAGCACTTTATCTAATTACATTACTGAGGAAACAACCCATGTCATAATGAAAACAGGTTTGTTGGGAGCTTTGTGAACAAATCTTATGCTTACACACCATAAAGATCTTCACCTCTGTGCTGACCAGTAAACAGACAGTTCAGCAATAAATTTGATTAAGTTTGAAAAGAACATATGAATTGTGTTCTTTGCTATCATAATTTTTTTGTTTATACTTGGGACTATTTATTATGCTATTTCACAGAATTAGAGTGAGGGTGTTTCCTTGAGTGATTTGAAGTTAGTGTGGCTTAATTTTTTCCCCAGCTGCTTGGTTACCATCTTCATGTGCTTACAGCATGTTAGTCTGACGTAGTTTAGAACCAAACAAAAAAGCAAGAGAGCTCCTAAAAACAGGATACAAACAACCTGAAAATAAGATGCTGGTTTGGTTTCCCATTTCCTTGCATAGATCATAAATTCTGTTTCATTGTAAATTTTTGAAAGTTACTTATCTTTAATAAAAGACTGGAAGTGAGACTTCACAGTCAAATACCAACATAGTTATGGTGTGCTTCCTTAGGAGTAAAGCAGCACTACTATTTCATAACTATTATTTGTGTGCTTAATTAAAGGACTTAAATTAGTTTTTGATCTTTGGTAGAGCTCAAGAACCCAATTATTAACCATAGCTTTTGGGAGAGGTAGAGTGCTTGGTCGTCATACAAATACAGATGGGATAAACTGCTTTCTGAAGTGGTGCCTGTTCTGGTGGAGCAGAATGGCCAGTCATCAAAAGTTTATGCCAACATTAGGCACAGAATTCTACTGTCAGTGTCCTCTGTCTTGACTTGTATTCTCTTGCCTCTTGTCTTTACTGAATAGCTAAAAAAGGGGTTGGAAGATACACATCTGATTAGTTTCTTCTCATTTCCTTCAGTTTAATAGGATCAGGACATTAGAATTTCAGAACACTTCTATAAATGGTCTTGATATTTTGCTGTTGCACTTGGCAAAAAACTTTTAAGTACAAAAAACCTGAGCTGTTTTTTGTGGGGTTTTTTTTTCACTAATGGCAAAACTGAAAGAAATACTATTCTTGTTTGCTCTGCAGATAAGGAGCTCGTGTGTGAACGGACACTGAAGTACTTTCTGGGTATTGCAGGAAGAAAATGGGTAGTTAGTTATCAGTGTAAGTATAACTTGTTTTGGACCTACATGGTCTCTGCCTTTCTACCACAAATTACTCCTCACTTGTTCCAGGGGAAAAAAAAAAAAAGGATCTCTTAATGTCTTGGCATCTGATGTTTTGCAGAATTTCTTCTAAATCATTTTAAGTAAATATTATTTTATAAACCCAAACAAACAGCAGCATCAAGCTTCCTTCTTTTCTGAATACTTCCATGCTTTCAAACAACCACATTGGACTTCTCCCCACCCTAACCAAAGTCTTTCTTCCCTCTTAATTTAAGTATTTGAGACACATACATTAGTTATTGCAAAAAGTTTAAGGTCTATCAGGCATCATACAGTGTTCAGTTTCCCGTAATACAAATACCTTCAGATTAATATAGCAATGGAATCAGAGTATTGGCAGTGGAAGAACATTTTTGCTGGATAAAATGACTTGTCCTGTTCTACTCTTTTTATTTAGGGGTAATTCAGTCTTTTAAGGAAGGAAGGATACTGGATGAGGTAGGTCTTTTATCTTCAGAGTGAAATGTCAAATGTGTAAGCAATTTTGTTATATTGAGAAACCTATTAGTAGCCTCAGCTATCCTCTGACCATTTAATAGACAGAGATTTGGCTCTGGAAACTGGGATTCTAGTTTTACCAAATGCGAGGACCAAAAGATACACATAGGCTCTATGTATTCATTGTTATTGAAGACATAACAGCTATAGGCATGTTTTTTTATCAGTGTTCCTACTAATATTGATGGATTACGGCATAGATGAAGCCATCTATTATTTGCTTAAGGAAACAATGTTGGAACTTATCTATATATGTAATTTTATTTTGTATTTTGAACTTTAGAATAGCCAACAACTGAAAACTCATTCCAGTATTTACTACCTTTCCTAAATAGAAACAGTGTATTTGAGATGACCCTGATTTAGGTGGATTTTTGTGTTCCTGGGTAGTATTTGGAATTTCATTCTCTAGTAGAGATTTTTGGAGAATGTCATATTAGTGACATGTATGGATTTCATACATCTAATGAGCGGAACTGCCCACTTTTTTGGTATGAAATCCATATGCCTCTTTGCCAAGACAAAGGTGAAGAAGAAAAATCTTGGCCCCAGCAAGGTCCCAGGGAAGGGGGTGACAGACTCTTCTTTGCTGAGGTGATAGGAAGAAGCTGCTACAGCATTGACTGGGAATGCTAGAACACGGAACAGCTGTTAAAATTACTATATGCTCTCACATTGCTTGAAGCATGACGAAGAGCCTCCATTTGTAATGAAAACCATTATGTATTGATAATTAATTTCTACCAAATGAGACTCTACTGCTAAGTCAATTATAATTTTGGAGTGTGCCCATTTTTTTATGCAGTTTGCTAGGCTATACAGTTTGACTATAATTTTGTTTCTTTAAAAATTGACTGATGCTGCAGGGGTTTCATTACTGCTCCTCACCATTTTTCTTGAAAAGCCTTTCAATTAATTGTTGGTACACATTTAATTAAGATTTCCAGTTCTGAAATCTGATGACTTCTTCCTGTTCTGATGCAGAACTCTGACCAGGAGAGTGTTCTCAGTCTTTAACTTATGATCGCTTGTTTGTGCTTTGTTTCAGGAGAACTTTGAAGTTCGAGGAGATGTAATCAATGGGAGAAACCACCAAGGTCCTAAGAGGGCTAGGCTGTCTCTGACTGAAAAGGTATGAATATGTCAGGGATGAAAATCTTGTCCTACTGGGACTGTTTCAGGTATTACGGCTATGCTAGCTGGATATCTGGAGCTTTTTCCCATTTCTCTGTACAACTCTGCACAGAGCAGTAAATTAAGTGGTTTTATACATGAAAAGTGAGGTCTGCCAGCAGCAGAGCAGATATGCTCGCTATATTTAGAGTGAATGCTATCTTTTTTATACCATCAGGATGAGATAATGCAGGGCTGGGGGTTTTTGCTAATATTCTCTTGTTTTGTAGGTTTCAAAGAGCTTGTGAAACAGTGATAGCTTGATAACCAGTCCTAGAAGTGCAGTGAGACCAGTGTCCTTAAAGATACCATATGTACTTTGTTAATGTGTTCTTTGTTTTTCAGATCTTTAAAGGCTTTGAAATCTGTTGCTATGGACCTTTCTCTGATATGACTACAGGTGTGTCATTTTAGTGGAATTAAATGAACTCTTAGCATAGAAAAATATGTTGAGGGAGCTTTCAACGGGCATTCACCAGTTCTACATTTGGCCTCTTCTAGGATACTCCTGTACCTCTTTTACTCTGAAGCTTTCAGAATACCTACATGAGGTATAATGTAGGTAAAGAACTTTATCTGGTTCTATCTTTAGAGAGAATGGGAACTGCTCTGGCAATTTTGCTCTGTGTCAAAACAGGCTTTTTATCTAGTTTATTTCAAATCCTCTACCCATGAAGGAACTCTGGGTTCCTTGCTCTCTGGTAGTTGCTTTAGGTGCTATTGAACACTTGTATTTGAGCATTTTTTTCTTCTGTCTTAGTAAACAGTTCCCAAGTATAATTTTTCCAGCAGTTGACACATCCTCAGTGTAATTTTCTCTCTCTAGCAGCAGATATTAAAAATGAAACACACAACAAAGACAGAAGTTTGTACACAAAGAAAAAGCTGTGCAGGATACCTTCTTTTTGCTAGTTTAAAATTGAATAAAGTATAGTAGATGTTTTGAAAATTTAAGCTAGAATTTTTCTACTTAAAATATTTGTACCTCTCATTCCATTTTCATGTCTTATTCAGCAGGTACTTTCTGATTTGTCCAATATAACTGCTTTTGACTCTGTGAGATACCCTCACATCTCTTGACATTTACAGTAATTACTACAGAGGACGCAGTGCTTTCACCTGCTGCAGTGATCATCAATTATGGCTCTTATACTTGAGAGACTTATTTATCTTCTTCACTATCAATTCCACAAATTGGTGGGAATTAAATACTTTGGCTACTATTTTAATGAGAGATAATCACAGTTCTAATTTCTGATTTTAAATTTTAATTTCATGTCTTACCTCCTTATGATAAGAGGAAACAAATTGTTAGTGACTTTCTCTTCAAGTTTTGGGTATGTGGTGTTTTGCTTTTTCAAGACTTTGTGTTGTATTTTGATTAGCCCTGACCAGAGTGTGAGGGAAAAGTGAGTGGCTGTTCCTCAGCAGGCTAGAAAGTGAAAGGACTTACTCTCTACTAAGGTTTCCATTTAATTCAAATAGTTTGTACCTTGGAACAAACACACAAGGACTTAGGGAACAGTATGAGTTCCAATGTGATGTAAAACATTGAAGTAATACACTGTTTATCTCATTTCTTCAGAACATCTGGAATGGATGGTGGAGCTTTGTGGTGCCTCTGTGGTGAAGCAGCTTGATCTCTTCACACACACAGTGGTGAGTGTTAACGAGTGTTGCACTTCACATGGTGAACGGTCTGGAGCTACGCATCATGTTGAGGGATTTCCTGGCCTTCACGGGCTTGTCAGAGGCTGATGCAGACAAGTGTCTTACAACTGTCTGCTCAGTAACAATGCCAAACTGCAGGGCAGCAGTTCTGCTCTCAGTGCTGGCCACTCTGGATGAGAATACAGGCTGACTTGCCTGCAAAGCTGTCAGTGCTCTGTGTGGGCCAGACAGCTGATCTCTCCTGAAATCTGCATTGAGCCTCACTTGCCAGTGCAGAAAACCTTTAGCGCCTTTGCTTGGTCACAGCATTCCTGAAGAGAAATCGGAGAAAAATCTTAGGAACAGATGACTTTGTCCTTCTACTAATGCTTACAGTCCTCCTGTGAAGTGACACACCAAAGCAGAGTTAGCCCAGTGACTGCTCTCTGCAGGTAGGTGTGAGAGTGATTTAATGACAGACAGATAACAGTAGCATTTTCATTTTCTTATCTTGAAATCCTAGAATTCTACTGCTGTCGTGGTTGTTCAGCCAGATGCTTGGATGGAAAACACGAATTATAGAGGTAAAATGACACAGTCATGAACTGTTTTATAGTACACACTGAGTGTCTTTATCATCTCAGTCCTTTCAATAGTTACATATCAGAGAGTTTTGTAGAGGAGTTGAAATAAAATCCTACTGCATCTGGAGATGGAGGTATGTCTTGGAAGAAAACCAGGAAGGGACTTGTCCTTGGAAAGACAAGGTGTATTGTCTGAAGAATCATCGGTAGAGTCTTAAAAAGTAGTCTGGCAGGCAAATCCTATTCTTGGCTCAGTTGCCCTGCATATCATCAGCTTTACAGAAACTTATCTGATTGTAGATAGTTTCTAAAAGGTGGAGAAGTGTGCCCTTGGAGGACCAGTAAGTAAGATCTAGGAGACAGCCTCAGATGGGACAAGAGTATCTGGCTACAAGGTGTTGTTGACCGCTACGGCTTTGCCTTTTTTTTTTTTTTTTTTTAATCAATGTGCTCCAGAGAAACTATGAAACTTTGAAAGTGTAAGTGTTCCAGACTAACTTACTTTTAAGTGAGATAGTGGGAGTTATGGGTGGATGGGAGCTAGTTAGACTGTAGTGGAATTCAACAAAGATATGGAACAGGAGGATGATGTAAAAACAACAGCTTTTCCCATGGCACTGGGAAAATGACAAGATAAAGGAAAAGACCCTGAAATGGTGTAGAACAGACTGGGAGCACTTCAGTAATTTTCTGTTTCTTCTCGTAATGAAACTCATTGCTTGTCACATACTTGTGTGCCTGAGCAGGCAGGAACTGAGGCTCTGTCACTGAGGTCCTAAATTAGAAGATATCAAGGACTCTTTGCTTTTAGTGTTTATTCTGCAGGGTTCATAACTTCCTGCCTGACCATTTGCCGAAGAGCTGCTCTTTTGAGTGCAGCAAGATTATCTGCATTGTTAAAAGAAATAATAATGCCACATTCCTGGTTTTAAACTCTTGTTTTTTATCAAGGCCTTCAAAATGTCAGAGATAAAGCAAATAGCTTTAGAAAGACATCAGTAAGCTCACCTTACGCTTGCTTTGAGTCATTGACAACGGTTTTATCATTTGTGTCTTTGTCTTGCAGCAATCCAGCAAAAGAACAACGTTGCCATGGTGACTCGAGAGTGGGTGTTGGACAGCGTTGCCTGCTACCAGTGCCAGGAGCTGAGAGCTTACCTTGTGTCCTGAGGGTCAGCTGCGCTTTTCTTTCCACTGCTCGGAAAGTCTCACCTGAGAGTGCTGAGAGTTTGGTAATTCTTTTAAAGACTGAGAATTAAGTCACTCATGCAGAGATTATGTGTATGTGGTGTTCTTGTTCAGGGTAAAATAACTACCAATTTTTTTACCAATAAAGTTACTTAAACAGCATTACCATATGAAGACAGAATTACCCACTGTTCTTTGAAGGTTAACATTTTTAATTTCAAAATAGTGCTTTGAATTAATGTAAAATAAATTTTAAAAGTTAGAAAATATAGAATGGCCTCCTAAAAGAAATGGTGATATATTATTTACCATTGCAGCCAGCTCCTGTTTATATACTTGAGGACATTTTGGGGACAGTCATTTAAAAGAATAATATTTGGCTCAGGGCTTGAATTAAAATGTATTTGTGCTCCCAAGTAACCTCCATGATTTCATTTTGCATTAATACCTACCCAGAATAAGGGTGTGTACAAATACAATGGAATATTATTTTGTAATTACTAAATATCAGCCTGCTTAGTCTTAGGCCAGGGATGTAGTTGTGTTAAACTATATGAACAGCTCTCCTGTTGTGTACCAAAGTGCCAACTCGCCCTAACCAGGAAAATCATCCACAAGTGCAGCCCCTGTAAAGCCAACACTTAATTCTTAACTTAAGCCAATCCTTAAAAGTACCAGCCTATAACAGTGCTTTTTGGATCTTGTTTCTGAGAAGCATTTGTGGCACCTGTGAAGAGGCAATAAACTGATGCACTTAAGTATCCCAGTGACCTGTAATAAGCCCTATATAATCTGCCTCTTAATAGTACCTGCCTGCAAGATTAGGCTGCAAAGCAAATAAATTGGTTTTTATGGAAGAAAATACATCGCTTGTTTCTGTTGCCAAGCAATTCAACTTCATAAATAATTTTGTACTTTCAGAGCAGAAAGAGAACCTGTTTTCATAAAGCTTTTTAAAAAAAAAGTAGCTAAGTTCAGAGGATTGTTTGGTGCACAGATGCTGCTAGGTTGTCTTGGAAAGTTGTAGAAAGTGTCTTTATAATTATTGGAATGCTTAAAGAAAATAAAATCATTTTGGTGAGCATTTTACTTAATTGTTTAGCTCTTCTTAAGTGAATCAGTCAGCCTCTGCATTGAGGTCTGTATGGAAAAAAAAAAAAGTCCAGCCTCTTGCAATGAGGAAAGTGGAGACTTAGTGGAGGAGTTCAAAACTGTAAATTAGAATTTCAGAGCAGGAATCAGAATTGTAATTTCCATCAACCTGAGAAGAAAACGTGTTATCGGGTATCCTGCAGTTGTGGAGGCAGCTGGTCTAACTGGGTTTGCTACTGGTAGTGTAAGTGCTGGAAGCACTTGCTTAGTTTATGTACATTATTGTTTTCTTTTACGTGACAATATTTCATAACTATTGAGACTGTTCAACACAGCCTCACCTTCAGACTACTGCTCCTCTTATCTCTAGAGCCCACACTGCTTGGGAGGGGGATGTTGGGGGTTTTTTTGTTTTTTTAAGCCTACCTTTTGGAAAATAGCTTGGGGGATGGGTAAATGCTGCCTGTTAGATGCGAGTAAGAGGCCCAGCATCTGTTTGGCATCTGCCGTGGAGAAATTGTCCCTCACATCTTGGCACAAAGCTTGTCCTTTCTAGCAGGTAAGGAGCTTGCTCTGGCTAATTGTCTGGAGGAATAGCTCCACTGACACCGCCCTTCCCTGGAGGTGACCAGGCTGGATCTGCAGAGACTCCCTTTTTCATTTAGTATCATCTGTGGACTTCTGCAGTAACCTGCATCTCATTTAAGATTTGAGGAAAATGAAACAGTTTGAATAAGCAGCCAGAAGCAGGAAGGCTGTGCCTCCAGAGGGAGCAGAGGTGGCTCTGTCATGGAATCTATGCTGACTTCCCCAGTCTGAGCTCCAGCTTTAGTAATAGAACCCCAGTTCTTGGAGCTTCACAGCCACTGTATGGGTTGGGAATACCATTTTATACAGGAAGATTAAATTGCGTTTCCTCCTTGTTTGCTTATACTTGAGAGCCGCTTGTTTTATGACACTTCCCAGGGTAGGAAGCCTCTGAGGTGAATGCGTGTTTGGGAGGTGACTAGGCCATGTTGTGCCTTCTGCAGTAATTGCCTGAGGGTAATAAGTAGCAGAATCAAACATCATTAAAGAGCTAGTGAAGGGGGCTGCGTACGCACCGTCCTCGGACAGCAGCACATGCCTTTCATCCTACTTGCTGCAGTGAGGGAAGAAGCAAAGAGAAGGCTGGTGCATGCTCTAGGTTTGCCTGAGGCTTTGCCGTCAGTAAGTACTATATTTGTAATCAAAATTGCTCTGCTTTTGTAACTTAACAGGAGCTTTTCTTAGTGCAATGCATCAGGATCAACTTCCAAGCAAGCGGAGCTCTGCTGTTCGGGGAGCCCCTGCCCTCTCTGGCTGCAGGAGGGACCCTTGGGTGCAGCTTTCACCCCTCGCTCTGGTCCCTGCCTTCTCCATGTTGTGTTCCAGCTGCGCTCTCTGAATTGGTGGGAGCCTGATGCTTTACCATATGGAAGTTTTCAAAGCTATATGAGGGGTTGGGGCAATTGAATTATTTCCTTCCCCTTTTCTCAAGGCTATTAAATGCTAATTCCTATTGCAAGAGAGAGGAATTTACTCCTTTTGGGGAACAAAGTGCATCCTGTGCAATGAGAACTGACCTTGCTCTGGGGCAGTAGCAGCCTGGCTTTTCTGGCAGCCCCACACTGCCCTTGTTGCAGCCTGTCCCTTCTTCCCCATAAGCGGTTGCTGGGAATCCTTAGCATCTGGTTCTGGGTGGTACCTTCTGCCTGACGCACGGCTGTGCCACACACGGCCTCTGTTGTTCTTTATGTCTCCAAGCCCTTGAACAGCCCAGAGCCTTGCACCCCCAGAAGCTGCTCTGGGGTCCTGCCTTTTCACCAGCCACCCTGAGGTGGATTTCTGCGAGGATGCCTTGTCTCACCAGAGAAACTATTAACAAGCCATGGGGCTGGGGCAGAAGCTGTCCAGGGCTTATTTTCTAATATATGGGAATGGATTCCTGGTTAAAATTCATGTATGTTAATTAGGTATAGCTTTGTCTTGCATCCTTATCAGCCATGCTGATGCGGAGGTCAGCAGAGAGCAAGCAGCCTGGTACCAATTCAGGCTGTCCTTTGCGTTTGCTGCTAGGCAGCAGGGAGTTATGCATTGACAGAGCCCATTCGGCTTACACTAATGTTGGAATAAATTTGTAATTGCTGTTTGCTTCATAGTTACTGTGGTGGCTGCAGACCGAAGCAACGGGGATATGTTTGTGGACTGTAGGGAGTAATTAGTCATCAAAGTGAAAATATTACTCAATAGTTAAAAGCCCTTTGCATTTGGCAATATTGAATTTTGATGTAGAATTCTACTGCTTCTCAAAGGGCGTTTCTGGTCCTTAAGAAAACAAAACAGCAGACTTTCTCCTGGGATGTGGTGCATCATACTTATATCTAAAATACTCATGCAGTGTCTCTGATGCCTTTCTCCTTACTTTACGAGACACACCCATAAGGGATGAGACTGAACCATATTGTCACTCCTCTTGGTCCAGTTCCTTGCCCAGGACTCTTTAACGTGCAAGAGTCTGGGGCCACCACAGCTGCTGCTGATACTGGAAATACTTGCATGGCATGTTGAAGACTGAAATACTGTAAGAGTCCACACGCTAGAAATTCCAACTGGGTTTATTTCACCCGAAGAAGGCAAAGCAGTAGGGGCTGGAATATAATTGAGAATCCCCTTTATTACAGCTGCCAAATTATGTCAGTTTTTACTACAACCTGAACGTGTAGGATGGTGCCAACACACTGCCTTTTCCACCTCTGGCTCTGCACTCCTGCTGCTCGGAGCTGGCTCCTTTGTGTGGTGCCGAGGTGCCAGAGATGGCCACGTTAGGGGCTGCTTCCGTCCTGCAGCTCGGGGAGCTGTGTGTTGGAGAGGCAAGAGCAGGAAGAAACCTTGGAGTAAGATCGGGCTTTTTGCTGAAGCTGCCAGAGGTGCTGCTGAGCAAGGGCCCCGCTCCTGGGGGTGGCAGCCAGGTCGGTGTTTCTGAACTTGCCATTTTCCCAGAGTGAAAGCCCTGGCTGTTGGGGATAACGGCAGCGAACCTCCCCCCTTCCCCTCAAAGAGGCCATGAAATGAATTGTGAGAGGGGGAACCTCAGCAATGCCCATCTTTGCCTGCAGAGCTTTCCTACCACTAGAATGAAATAGAAATGTTTTATTTTTTCTGATAGAAAATTAGGAATTTTTAATGTAAATGTCAAATTACTGCTGGCTAATTAGAGACCTTAGCTCCAGAATAAAGTCTTAGGGTAGGCTGGGTGGAAAGGTAAAAGGCCAACTTGAGAAACTGCATAATGAGCAAACATTAACTGTCAGGCACAAACCTAGAAGAAGCAGAGGGCAGTGTGAGAGTGTCTGATAATCTCACAGATAAATATATGGGTAGACACATTAATATGTAGGTAAACAGTAGTCTGTTCTGTATACTCAGTAATTATCTCAGGGATCACCTCATCTATGTCAGAATTCTCTTTGATTTAGCTCACTTCCAATCTACTGTATAAAAACCATCACCAGGCTGTTCCTTATTGTCAGATCCAATAGCACACCTCTTGGTTGAATGAATTACAGGCAACCCTTTGAGACTGTGATCTCTGGGAGCAGGCACTCGGGGCTGGAGAAACATCCGCGCTGCGGCTGAGCACGGTGGGTGGAGAAAAGGCACCAGCCCTACCTGTTCCCTGGGGTCCCAGATGGGCTGCTCCAAGCAGAAAGGAGACTCACACAGCCACGGCAATGCGGGATGTCCCGGGTGCTTCCTACAAGCTGGGGGTACAATGAGATGGGTCTGGTGAACAGCACAGCCCTGGGATGCGTCTCAGGTTGCCACACCACCCTTCACTGTTATCTCTGGGGGCTTTCCAAAGGTCTCTGTCAAGTTCCTGAAAATCTTTTGCTGAATCTAGTTTTATCTTTGCAGGGAAAAAAAATTTAAAATTGTTTCTAATTCTTACGCTAATTCTTCTTTTAACTCTGAGCACATCCTTACGTGCATCCATTGTCACTTGTATTTCCTGACCTTTGCGATGATTTGTAAAGATAAATTCATGGTTTTGCAATGGTCAAGCAGCAGGAGCCACTGACACCTGTGAACAAATTCAGTGATTTGGGTAGATGCCAGAGGACCTGCTGTCTGTTGATCAGCAGAAAGCGCTGGGTGTTTTTCAGTCCACGGGGTTCCTGTAGCCCTCTGCTCTCCTGCTCAAATGCTCCAATGCTATTCTTTATGCCATCCTTATGGTTAATGCTGACTAGCCACGCAGAGGAATCCATACTGGCTTAATGATGTTAGATACGTTCATTAATTACTGTTCAACTGGCTATAAGGCTGATTACAAAAACTAGGATTTTAATTTCCTTAAAGCCCACTTGGCAACATCAGGAACTGAAGGTTCCTCATGTAGACATTTAATGAGCTAAATAACTTCTGACACCATTTACACAGCGTCTCATACTTATATTCCTTCTTCAGACAAAGACTGAGGTCAAATCTGTAATTAAAGTTTATCAGGGATCCCATAGGAGTGGGATGCAGTGAGAGGCCTGACTTCAGTTATGTTTTCTTGCATTTCAATCCAGGCATGCTATTGATCCTTGTTACACTTGGAAACTGCTAAAAAGGCTGTTCTCTTACGAACTAAAGAGATAAAGCAAACAACTCACTGGCAAATAATCCATCTGTGATTTTTGCTGCCTGTACTTTTCTGTGCTGATCACCAATAATAAATATTGACCTCTGAATCACTAACATGTTTTCAGAACTGCCTTGTGCTGCAGAGAGGGTACGTTGTGCTCTGCGGATCAGCCTGCACTTGCTCTGCATCGCCCCATCATCTCTCTGGATGAGGAACATCTCTGTGCAGCTGGTACCACTCCAGTGCAGGCACTACTGGTTGGTGTGGGGACACTGGGAGCCACAATCCTGCGGCAGCAGCAAAGGTGACTGCATGTGTTCAAATAGGGTCTGAATTACATTTGCGTGATGGCTCTCCTGTAGAATCACAAAGACTCAGATGGGCTATAGAAGTGGTTTTATATCAGAGAATCATAAGCAGGAATTAGCACATGTAAGAATGAAGTCCTCAGGTTTTCCATTTCTCGTTACTGAGATCTTGTTAAATAGGAACGGTGTTAGCTTGAGACCAGGATGAGTAACTTACTAGGATTTCAAATCAAAATATCTGGAGGAAATGATCCTTTGGACTCTCAAAACAGAGCCCAGGCCTTGTGCTGTCTTTGCGCTGCTGTGCCCCAGGGAGTGCGTCGAGCAAGGAATCAGTCCTTCGGTAATGCTCTGTGTCACAAACTGCTTGAGAAAATAATTTCAATATTCTTGTTCTCCTTCCATTCCTCATCACAGCCTGACTGACACTAATGGAAAATATTCATCGATCCACATGGGATGTTATCAATGGTCCCCTGGTGAGAGAGGTGCTTCATACGCCCTTTCTCCACAGGTCTCTGCTTGTCGAATAATTTGCTTGGAGTGTGTTGAGAAATGCCAATGAAATACAAACTGGGAGGCTGACAGGAAGGAAATGTCATGCCTTGGCTGTTTCCTGCTCGAGTGTCAAAAGATGAACACGCTTGTTGAGTACGAAGGTTTGCATTGGTGCCACCCTGCGGAATGTGACAGGTCTGTCTTTGGATGAAGATGGAGACCCTGTGAGAGGATGTGGGTATTTGTGCACCTGGGACATCAGTGTTTTGCTTGGATCTGTCAGAGATTATTTTCTTCTCTTACTTGTGAAATATTTTATAGTGACGAAGATTGTTGGTAATTGTCTGTTTCTCACTGGTGAGCCCACGGGCAGCTGAGTGTGAGGCATCTCTGTTTTCTGTGCTGGATCATTTGTTTTCCTGTCTCCGTGTTGATTCTTTCAAATACTTATGGGAATTCAACATTTCCAGATTTTTTACCCCTTGTAAAAGCAATGTATGTCTGTCCCTTAAACAGTACTATGTAGTCAATTTGTACATCATGTGATAACGCTCTGGCCAAAGGGAATCGGATCATTCAGGCAGTGAGCAAAGGGAGCTCAGATGGGAGCTGAAATGGGACGTTTCTTGTCACAATCCCTGCAAAGGGGCAAAGTGGAGTGGAGTAATTGAGAAAATGTTGCTTTGCAAGGCAGGGGGCCGGTGGCTGATGAAAATGTGATGGTTTTTCAGACGTCTGAGCTTAAAGGGATCCTGGACACTTGCATATTTAAAAATTGGTAATGTTTAATTCAAAAGTGCATTAGTGCTCTAAAAAAGGCAGAATGCCTAATAGATGTAGAGTGACAAGCATAGATGTTACACACAGCAAGCAGGGAAAATCAAGGCACTATTACTTTCACCTGGAGACCACAGAGTTCTTAAAAAATAACAATAATGTGCTTTTATAAAACATACACACTTTGCCACACAAAAATTGAAAATCTGGTATACTGCATAACAAAAATAACTTGTACAGGTATTGTAATAATTGGACTAATAAAAACTTACAGTAATGCATGTGTCCAGAAGCATATGGGCATCTGCTCACACTGTCCCTACTGAAAAATACATCATTAAATAACAGAGTTTGAAGATTGCAAGGTCAAATGAGAGCAAAAGATGTGAGGCTGATGGTTTTGGAGCAAATGATCTCATTTCATTCCTGGAAGGGTGGAGGTATAAACAGTCTGGAAATGGATATAAACATTAAAAAATATATTGAAGGCAAATGCATTCTTCTACTGAGAGAATAGCATGCTTAAAACATAGGATCTGCCATAAAGATCTCTGTGTGTGATGTCAGAGGGACAACTGGCAGGTGAGCTGTCAGAGAATTCCCTTTGAAGAGTTCGTGTGAGTTTCACTTCACTCTCAGAAGCAAAAAAGACATTTTATATTCAAATAGACATTAGGTGTGCTAAAACTCAGCAGTCCCACTGTAGCCTCTCCTGATGCAATGTGACTTTAACTTAGTGGTCAAATCTGGAAAGACGTTAAGACTTCATAAAGAGGCATAAAGTTCAGGAACCTGAAAGTAAATTGAAACAGAAGATGTGAACTCTTCAAATGCTTTTAATTTCTTTCTATTTGAGCATCCATTCTTCCTTTTCCCTTGGGTCCTCTCATTCCTAATCTTACAGGTCATGGAACTTTATTAAAATAATACACCAGGAAGATGCTATTAATAATTAATAAAGGCTTGATATATTTCTTTTCAATAACGTAACTTCATTATGGTCAATACTATTACACTAAATACCAGATTAATTAGTAAAGATGGCATTGCTGACAGGAAATGGTCACTATAACATTATCCTGCCTTGGAAGGTGCCTATTAATTACCACTTAAAACCTAACTTGGAATCATAAGAGTTTTAATATGGTTCTTGCCATTCTCACTTATACTGATTAATTCTCTCTCATCAACAAGGTGACTGGAAGGGCTGTTGCAGAGCAGATGACCCACTGCTGCCAGCACAGACATTTCACTGGCCCCCACTGAGGGGTTGGGGGCTGCTCTCACCCTGTCCCCCTTTTATTTACTAGTCCAAACCAGATGGATCAAAACACCTCTTTGTTGATTGTTCATAACACCTTGCTGTTTTTTCTGTAGGAGAAATTTTTGTTATTATTCTGGGCCATATTGGTAGTCCCTTGGAGCTTCTGGTAAAAGAAAGATACTTTGAGAGTTTATGAATAGCAAAGAAGGTGCTCCTGGAAAAGGGCTTATGGACACAGCATATCTGTTGATGCAGAAGGTGGCTGATTTCTATTGCTTTTGAATGGAGAGATAGGCTGCTGTCTTTGGGAATTCCTAAAAAAAACCAACTCTGTTTTAGACAGAAAACTTAAGATTCAGCCCAGGACTGTCTGGAAATCAGATGATAGTGATCAAAGTATTTATAAACGCATAGGAACCCTGTTATTTGAGTTTATAAGAAAATCAGTATCACCTGATTTTGCAATTAAAATGTCTTGCAGCTGCTCTGACTTATTAAATAGGCGGACTGCAGCACAGGTTCTCCACAAGCTACCATGTGTCCTTCCAGCCTTTGTGGGAGGTGGTTGGTAAAGAGAATGGAGGCATTCTGAATTAGATAAGATACTAGCCTAATGTTTACACAGAGCTGCAAGTTTCTTAGTAGCTTATGGAGGCTTAGGATCTTCTCTTTTTGGAATAAAAAAAATTTTTTTCTTCCTACATTCCCTGTTTTCAGTCTTTCTAGGAAGTAGAAATCCTATGGAAACCTGCAGCTTGTGGTTTTCTTGTGACCTTGCCAGCTTCTGAATCCACCTATATAGGTGCTGGGATGCTTTTTCAACTCTTTTGTGATCTCTGCATCCCCAGCAGAGGCTAAATAAGCAGAATGCAGTTAGGATAAAAGTGAAACCTATTTGGCAGACTACAGCAGCTTTTCTGATGTCCGATAAGAGTTGGGACATCAGCAGTAGTGGAGTGATGAAGGGAAAACAAGGGCTAGAGGTTCCCCACTTGCATGGCTGACTGCAGTATGAGTCAGGTGTCTGGGGAGCAGCTCGGTGGCCCCACCCCCTCTCGCTGATGCATCAGCAGCTTGTTCTAATCCACCTGCTCCTGGTGTGCCTAAGGAGCTCCTGGGCCGCACTAGCGGTAAAAATCTGAGAAACGCTGCACAAAAGCAGGGAGAAAAGACCTGGCTCCCGGCTGGGGGCAGGCTCAGCGCTGGGAAGCTGCTCCGCAGCGTCCCTCCTCCCGGGGTGACGTTTCGGGTAGAGCAAGAATGCCGATTTCTACATGCTAATTAGCTCCGGCAGCCTGGGCTTGGGGGCTGCGGACAATCAGGCTGTTGTGAATGAGCCCAGCTCACACAAACCAGCTCTTCTCAGCGTGAGAGAGACCTCGCAGCCTTTGCCCATCTGCAGCCAAGGGCTGGTGTCAGGAGGGGGTGCTCTGCTCCCTGCGCGGGAGGGACCCAGGCAGCTCCCTGCTCCCAGACTTCTCACATCAGCCTTCCCGCTACTTGCAATAATTAACTATTTCTATACCTGCCAGCCTTATACCGTGAGATAGGAGAAGCAGCATCCTGTGCCTGGTAGAAGTGCTTCAGCGATGAAGCCCCGGGAACTTGCGGGTGCGGTGGCCGAGTGCTGGGTCTGTCCCCGGTGCGAGCCACAGGCTTCCAGCTCTGCAGAACTCCGGTGGGAGGAGCGGGGCCACCCCAGTGCCTGGTCCGTGCACCAAAGAATGTCTGCAGACAGCCCGGTAGAGCTCAGGGCTCCTCAAGGAGCACTGCCACTGAGCAGTCTGAAATTCCCCTGTCCCAGCCTCGCTGCACGCTGGTACCTGCTGGGATCTGGGCACACGGTCCAGGCTCAGCCACAATCGGTAGTGAGAAACACAGAGTGTTGTGCTGGGCTGGGGAGGGCCTCAGCCCCTGGGTCCATGCAGCCCCGGTGTCAGACCTCATCTTTTCCGCAGTGTTCCTGGAAAGGGAGCACCAGTCCTCCCCTGGTGGGCATTAGAAGCTGCAGCTCCTGTGGTGGGACCCCATCCTTGCAGAAGCAGCTGGTGCAGAGCTCTCCTGGGAGGGATTTGGGCTGTAAGAGAATTATCAAATCACCACTTTCAGGACAAGAACATTTTTCTGCTATGATCCAGACTGATGGGGCTGTCTGTCCTGGATATCCCCTAAGATATCCCCCTCCCCACCTGACCATGAAGTCGTCCAGCTCACAATCAGCACCGGTCTTGCCCTCCTTATGCCTGCTGGAGCCATCTACTCCCTTTTATATATCCAAACTGCTCTCAGGCAGGCTGGTGGCTTGGCTTGGAGGAGCAGGGAAGCAGGGACTCAACAATGGGTTTATTTGGTCTGTTCTGTAGCTCTCCTTTTCTCCTTCACATTTTTTTTTCCTTTTCTCTACTTCTTTTGATTTTGCTTCCTGTTTTATCTTGTTTACTCCTCTGCAGAGAAGGAGAGTGAGGGAGAGGGAGAGGGATTCCTTTGAAAAGTCTGGTTAAATGAACCACTGTGGGAGTCCAAATACTCTTTATAGTCAAGCAAGCTGGTGGAGCAGCGAGTGCCAGAATATTAAGCTGCAAGCTGAATGGTGACTGCAAAGAGCAGCCCCTACAGCCCTCTTCGGGGGACAGAAGGGGATGGGACACTTATTTGCCCAGAATTTGATCCCACTCTGAAGGCACAAGCCCAAGCCTTCAAAGAAGACTTCAAACGATTTGATGTCTGGATTGTATATGAGCGTGGCAGATGCATATTTTGGGTTCAGTTCAGCCATGGCAGCATCTACATTTTGGGTTTCATTAGTTTCTAGCAGGCTGTACGTTTCTGTGCCTCACTCTGCTCTGGCAAGGTCTGCAGCTGAGCTCTGGTCCTGCTCGCTCTGCCAGAATGCATGTTTTTTGGCTGCTACATGTTTCTTTCATTTTAATCTTTTTTGGCTGTTCTAGAAGCAGCTGGGCACAAATTACTTTCATTCCAATATCATTATTTTCATACCACAGGCTTCCAGCTAGTTAATGCTATAGTGAGGAGAGTGGTGGTGGTGGTGGGGATACAGAAATTACATTTCCCTTCAGTACAGAAAATAAACACACAAAACCAGAACCAGAAACTCTCAAGAAAGATCCTCTCACTTTTGTGCAACCCCAAATACCAGCTGCTTCTCTGGCCCCGGAGCTTCACCTGGGAGATGTCACCTGAACATGTCTTGTGCAAAGCAGAGGGAAGACCATATATAATACAGCTGCCTCTTTGCAGAGGCAATTCTGAGGTTCACATCCTCCTCCCCCCCCATGGAGGGATCTTGCACTGTAGATTCCCCCGACTAACAAACTTGTTCATGCAGCCCACTGCTTCTGAGCTGCAAGTCTTCATCAGCACATTTGTTCTGTTTTCTCCAGTCTTGGCAGTACTGTAAACACTTGCCCACACCAGCATGGCATCCAGCACGCTGTAAATTGAAGCAGGTGATGCTGTGGCACCCATGTCTCCATAAAGTGTGCTTTGGGAGGCTTATTTTGTGCAGTTTAGTCTGTCATGCTGCACAAACACTGTCAATGCATGTGGTTGAAGCCTTGGTGGAGGGAAGCTGCCAAGGACAGCCCCATTCTTAGCTGTGACCCCCCAGGACAGATGCCAGGAAGCTTCATGCTGTCCCTTTGTCACAGCTCGCAGGGAATGGTGTCCCCACCGCAGACCCACCATCGCTTCCAAGTGCAGAAATAAGCCTGAGTTGCTCCTGCTGAGGCTGCTTCGGAGCAGCAGGGGTGGATACTGCTCCTCCATCCCACTCCAAAGCACAGGCATAAGAGCTGATGGATGACCTGTGAGATTAGTCCCTTCTGTTCAGTCTAACACACTCAGGCACTCACCCGTGCAGCCTTTGCAGTACTCTAAAAACACGGTACCTGCAGACAGCAGCAGCACTGGGGGCGTTGAGGGGCTCAGGCTCCCTCTAAATGCTCTCGTGCCCCTCCACTACAGCCCCACAGTTCTCCTCCCTGCTCCCTCCCACTTAGGGGGCAAAGAGGCACTCGACATGCTGTAGAGGTGGCAGCATAGTATTGACTGCTTGCCATGAGGTGGGAAGGACCACCAGCATCCTTCCTTCTCCACATTTCTGCAGCTGTGGAAAGACAGGCTGCTGTCTGAAAGCTGTGATTATGGCCAGCTCCCACTGCCCTCTGCCCTCACAGCCCCATCCCTGATTCACGGAGGTCAGTCTCTTTCCTGTCTGGTACTTTTCATCTATAAAGCTTTGCTTGTCAGCAGTGACCCAGCAGCAGAAACGCTCATGTGCCTGCAAGAAAGGAGCCTGCTGATGGAAACTGAGGATATAAGGGCTTGCCCCCAAGGGCTTTCACATCTGCACAAGGATCCAGCCCAGATATTTCATGATAAATGGTCTTGGAGGCTGTTTCACTTGCCTTAGCCTCTTGAGAGGTTTTGGTTGCTGTTAATTCTAACTCATTCTTCCAGAGCTGCTGATGGTATATGTATCTTTACACTGCCACAATCCATCCCCAAGGGCCATTTGAGCAGGAATTGCCTGGGAAGTTCAGTGTACAAAAAGAAAATCAGCAGCAACAGCAAGGGAGGCACCGTTGAGTTTGCAGCAGAGCTAAGAGCTGAGTTATCTTTCCACACCACCGCCCCAGGGAAACAGGAGAGCATTGCGGGGAGCTGCAGGGCGGCTCCAGCCTATCTCTGTTAAGGACCATTCCAACCCTGTCAGCAGCAGCATCTCCTCTGAAGCCAAGGAGGGGAGGGTTTGTGAGGGTGGGTGTGCAGTGGGATGAGCAGCCAGCCCTGTCACCTCAATCCTGCCACGTCCCAGACCACTCTGCTGTATTCTCTCTCCTGCCAAGCTTGTCTGTTTGGTCTGTTCCAGCACCAGCTGTCACCCTTCCTGCTTATGGCCACCCTGGTTAGACAGCCTGAACCTGCAGGCTTTGCTGGGTTTCTTGCATCTCTCCAGAACTGCAGCAGCTGGAGGGGGGAAGGCACCCAGCTGACACCCCGGTGAGGACATCACTCCTTCATATACCTACACTCAGCACAGCTCAGGTTTGACAACTACCATCCAGTGCTAGAGATTTGCTTATAGGGTGACCTAACACAGGCCCCTGGGAGTTTAAACTAACTGGTGGACCAGAAGCCGCAGTTGTATAGACTGCCAGATATAATTCAAAAGTCTAAAAGATGCTGGATGATAGAAGGGAGATGTGCTTGCCAAATACTGCTGTGCTCACATGGAGAGAAGGAAGACAGAGTGATTATACCTCACAAGGATGAGAACAAATGTGGGTCAAGAGGACTCAGCAGTGTCGCTTGGGAGCCACTGGTTGCTACTGATCAAGCAGGAACACAATTTTGTTCACTAATATTTGCAAATGCTCTGGGGACCCTGCAGAGCAAGAGAAGAGTACAGTGATGCTGAAGGCTGCTCTTGGCATCATGCCTTGCTCAGTTTCCTTCCTACCAGACTGCAGATGGGCATTTTCACGCTCCTGCAGCTCTCAGCCATTGCCTGAGCTTTTCTTGTGCTGGTAACTCGGTTGCTCCCATTCCCCAAAGAGCCTTCATGGTGCAGCTGAAGTCTAAGACCTAAGAGGGAGAGTAGACATGAAAGATTAAGTCAAAGGCTGTATTAACTTGCAGCTATTGACACAGTGAGGACCTGGGCTGCTTGTGCCAGCTCAGAGTGGTGGGTCGGGCACAGACAACCTGTAAAGGCTCTGCAGTGTTTAAGGATTCAGGAGGGAGTGAGAGGTTACTAAAGGCAGGTGTTTCAGCTCCAAAAGGAATACATGCAGCCTCTGCATTTTTCACTCAAGTATATGTGTGAGTGTGTTTCAAGAGCTAGAGAGACACATTAAGACACAAAAAGAAGTTAGGCAGTACATTTTGAGGGGATGCCTGGTTTGGCTACAAAAATGAGCAGAGTCAAACACTATGCATTTTCCAACGATGTTTATTTGTTTCTGTAGCCCACTGATACAGCTGGATCTGGCAATGGAGCAGATACTTTTTTCCTTAAAGTGTCTATGTGACATTAAGTCAAGGCTAACACTGTAGTCAAAGGCATTTAGAGAGGGCAGCAGCAGAAGCAATGGGGGGTGTTGGAGGAGGCTGTGCAGCAGGGCAAGAGGGGAAGGGGGTACCTTTCCTCCTGCTGCTGCAGCTGGCTCAGGGTGCAGACGCATACATCATCTTTTTGGTTTTCTGTACCAGACAAACACAGCACCATGCAACACAATCTGCAGCTGGGAATGGGGGGAGAGCAGGATATGGGTAGTTATTGCAGTCTGCTGTTTGGGACACACAGCTGCCCATGGCAGGGAGCAGCCTGATGAGCGACTAGGCTGTGGGCAGTGGAACACGAGCTTGCTGATGGGAAACCACAATTGTCAGGATGCACCTACTGGGATAGACCTCTCCCTCAGAGCCAGATCCACTCTGCTGCATTTCAAGTGGAGTTCAAGTATCTGAAATATCATGTAGGAGCCACCTATCTATTTTCTTTGCAGCAAGTGGACTGCCATGGTGTCTTGACAGGTTAAGATTCCATCCCAGGTGCCTTCCCTCCCAGCTCCGGCCCAGATCTGCACCTTCCGCGGCAACTTACTGTCCTGCCCAGCTGAAGGCAGCACTGCCTCAATCATCCTTTCTCTTCTAAAGGAAGATTGGAAAAATACCTTCTCCTGATCCCACTCTGCTGCTACAACACCTCCCCCCTCCCCCAGCCCAGGTCCCACACAGCCAGTGTCCCCACGCTGTGCATGCCCTGTTGCTGTGCAGGGGCTGGGTCACCAGTACCGGAGGGTGGCTCCCTTTTGCATTTTTTTTCACCCAGCCAGACCTTCCAGCACCTGAATTCTCCTCTGCCAAGCGGTTCCTTCACCCCAAGCAATCCACACAGCAGCAGCCAGCCCAGAAGTCTCCACAGTGGGGGCAACTCATGCGCCCCAGTTTGCAGCTGGGACCTTTGCTCAGCCCTAGAGACTGAGAGAAAGGCTTTGGAAAGGGGGGGTCTGGCTCCCGCAGCCAGCACCATGCCCTTGTCTCAGCCAGTCACTGTACAAAATGGACAACACACACACATTATTTACAGCCTGTTTTTCACATGATGGAGCAGCTCTTGGCTCGGTCTTTCCTGATCTCTGTGTCACTCAGTAAGTCCGTCCTGCCAGGCATCTGTGACGCCCGCTTCAGTCCCCGTTTGGAGTTGCTGCGCTTCAAGTTCTTGTGCACCCTGTTGACGGAGGCAAGTGTGGTGACATGAAACACATCCCGCACGCTGTTCTCTGAGACCTTGGAGGAGCACTCTGCATAGGCCACTGCCCCGATCTGCCGTGCCAGTGCGCTGCCCTGCAGGCCAGAGAGCAGAGGAAAAGGGAAGAAGGTTAGGAGAGCAGGTCTGCAAGGAGCATCCCTTCACATCACCATCAGCCTTGTCAGAGCTCCATGGCAGAGTCAGGAGCAGTTCACTCAGAGTGTTCACTTGTCACCTCTGAAAATAAAGTGCAAACATCTAAAGTGCAACACAGATCTGGGCACTGAACAGTCCAGAGTGCAGCCGCCTCTGCACTGCATCTAAGACAGGGTCTCTGGGCCAGCCTGGACACAGCTGGGTCCCTGGTGGCCACAGCAGCCCCTCAGATTCCCCAGCTGTGCCTTCTCCCCACCACAGCATTCCCCCAACACAGAACCCCAGCAGGAGAGTCACTTGGAGCAGAAAGAGCTGCACTGAACTAGGAGATGCAGTAGCACAGCACCCCCCTTTTGCCAGTCCAACTTGTCAAATTGGTCATCTCCACCACCTTTGAGGAAAGACTGCTCAGTTACTCGACAGGAGGCTTTTCAGCGGAGCATCAGGAATAAGTCAAGGTCTGCCAGAGCTGGGAAAAGAGTGCTGTACACACGAGCAGCTCAGAGTCCATGAGCCCAGATCAAACCAGCTTCAGACCAAGACCTGGGCACAGTGGGTCATTTGCCACTGAGCTTCCTTCACTAGTAGGTCCTTCCTCGCCTCCCCAAGCCCCCAGGACAGCTGCTCAGACAGACCTGCTCATGTGTCACAGGGATGAGGCGCTGCTTGGAAAGCTCCCGCAGTGTGTTCAGGTCTGTCCGCATGTCCAGCTTGCAGCCGACCAGCACAATCTTCGCATTGGGGCAAAACTCCTGCGTTTCCCCTTGCCACTGCAGAAGAGACAAGAGGGAGAAGGTGCTCAGGGCACCCAGTGGCACCTCCACAGGTTGATTTTGGCAGCAGACAGCCTGGAAAAGGGTCAAGGCTGGAACAACAAAGGCAATCACAGGGTCTCAGCTCATCGCTCCCAAGCCTGTCCAACCAGGCCAGGACCCCGTCTAAGACCTGGATGGGGGTCGTACCTCCTGGGTACAACAGGAGAAAAATAATGACAGCACAGTCTGGTGCACACATCTGGGACTGCAGAGGTCAACCTCGCTTGACTTCTCGAACTATGGTTAGCGGGCAGCTCTCTGCACAGCACACTCATTATTTGCTTATTATTGGGAGCCACATGTCAAAAGCATTAAGAGATTCAAAGTGTAGCTACAGCCAGGGAGATAAAGAGTTGAAGTGATGTAAGGAGAAAGCCAGGGCAAACATCCACATCCTTTGTACTAATGGTCCCTTTCAGAGCTCCAAAAATGAATGCCCAGGGTGCAGCTAAGTGTCCGTGGCAGTAAATAAAACCATCACCTGTGACTTCCCTGTACAGCCCCATCAGCATGGGGGTGTCTCTTATCTCATGTCTCTGGAGTAGGAGGCAGATGATAAATAGCAATGAGCCCTGGCTGTGCTATCAAGGCTTGTCAGAATGAAGGTACCACCCCACGAAAACCCGCCTTGTATGAAATGAATTGCTGCTTGTTTGCCTTCTCTCAGATGGCTCCTTCCCTTCAACTGTACATGCCGTACAAGCAGCCTAGGCATCCAAAGGGCAGCAATAATAAGGATTTCCTCTGCTGAATTAGCATTTTTGCCTGAGGCTTGAATAGGGAGTGTTATTTTCCTTATTTGCCTTATATCAAAAGCTAAAACCCATTTCAACTTCATGGTGTCTTAGGAATTTTCCTCACCTCCATAGGCTGCAAATCTGCACCAAAGGAAACACAGCATCTACTCAGAGGCACTTAAGAAATCCCCTGTGATTTAGGGTTTATTTTAAGTCACTGTATCAAAAAGACATTGCCTAACAGTGTTCAAATCATCTGTGGGGCTGCACAGGGAAGACACTGAGCAGGGCGGACTCACACCAAGTGTGTGCAGAGACATAAACAAATCCCAACCCCAGCTAATTATTGATGGGTTTGTATGTCATTAAGGTATAAGTTATTTGCTTGCATTATTATTCTGCTGACTCCCAAGCTGAGCAGTGAATTCTTTTGGTCCCTGTGAAACACACCTCCCTTTGCCCGGCACGCCTGGTACCCGGGGCCTGCCTTGGAAATGAACACTGAGCCATTGACCGCGTTATCTGAAGAGTCTTTGTCCCCTCACCAGGACACTGCTGAGACACAGACTCACTTCTCAGCCCTCCCAGCAGCTGAGTAAGAGGCACTTGCTTCAGCACAACATTTGGCAAAACGTGGAGAGGCCAAGAGGGCGGTCAGTACAATGTGACTTGTTCAGACAGTGGCCAGTCCAGCGCTGGCAGCCCGGGGCTCTCTGGGGAGGGCAGCGACAGGAATCACTCTTCTATAGCGCTTTTCACGCCTTGGTGTCTCAGAGAGCTTCACAAATGAGATGCCAGCTAAGACTTGCCTCTGGGACAGGATGCAGATGCCAAGAGCTCTCTGCAGCTTTGCTGCACAGCAGTGAGGGCTCCTTGAATTCCATGGAAGGAGGCAAGGAATGGCCAGGACCAAGGGATGCAGGTGGTAAGTTGCTGGATGTGATGCCATCTTGGGGCAAAGCCTCCCTTGGGAACCTCTCCCCAGGAGCCACCTACTGCCCCAAGAGCCTGGAGGCAGGGACCTGCTGGGACACCAGCCAGCGGTGCTCCACAGTGGACCCCCAGCCCTGTGGAGCTCCCCTGGACCCCACAGACCTGACACCTGGAAACATCTGCTTTGCTGAAAGGCGTGAAGCTGCCAGTAGAAATCTCTCATCTGTGTGCGCAGAGCGTGGCCAGGCAGCAATGCGGGGCGGCCGGTGCTGGGGGCCCTACGTGCTGCCCAGGCCCGTGACATTCTGCCACCTCATTTTTTTTCATTCACGAGTTTGAAATTCAGTGCCACAGCTCATTATTCTTGTTGTCAAGCCACAGGGAACCAACTGCTGTCTTTCTTACTGTGCAGATGCTGAACTGAGGGAAGAGCCAAAAAACTCTCTATTTGCCTGGAAATAGGCACCAGGGGCCACTTCTCAACTGCTGCAAGCAACTGGTTCTGATAACAAGAGGCGCACAACACTTCCCAAGGTCTTCATAAAAACAGAACAAATGCCCTACATTTCTCTCTGTCCCCACATTTGTACGTGCAGACACATAGACTACCCCCACCCTGCTGCAAGGGACCATGAGATGCCCCGTTCACTGGGCTCCTTTCAAACAGAAATACCTTGCTTTCTGCACAGGGATCGGCAACCACCAACCATCCTCACCTGAGCACACACACGCCAGCCACAGCTTGGCCACAGGGACAGAGCTTTTAGCCCCTATGTCAGCTGGGATCCCAGGATGGCTGCTGCAGGGGACCATCCTCATCGGAAGGCACACCAGGCACTCACCTTCTTGAGCACACTGTCCAGGGTCTCCGGGCGGCTGATGTCAAAGCAGATGAGCACAGCATCCGAGTCTGGGTAGGCCAAGGGACGGACGTTATCGTAATATGCCGAGCCTGCGGAGAGGAGCGGGAGGGAGCGGTGAGCAGGAATTCCCGTCCCACCCGGAGGGGCAGGGTAGGACCCCAGCTCTCTCTGCCAGGCAGAGATCTTTAATTCCAGTAAGAACTGGAGACCTGGAGAGGTTGCCACACAATGCAACACTCTGTCAGAATAAAGGATGCTAACTCAAGCTTTCGACTAATGCCCAGGCACCACCAGGTTCATCAGAGTTTGGTTTGCTGAGGATTTCATCCTTTTGTTTAGGCACGAGAGCATGACCTTGTGCTCTTGCATTTATCCCTTTGCAAAGTGGAAATAAATGTGAATTTTGCATGCCTCTCCCTAGCACGCACTGGCATGCAGGAGCCGGAGCTGTGCTGCCGTGGCTGTGACACTGCAGAGCAGCACATCCCTCTCTGCCACTTGCGCCTGTATCCCCTGGCTCCTCACAGCGGCTGCACCACTGGCAGTGCAAGGTGTGGCTGAGAGAAGACAGGGAATGCTACTGCTATTTTTTTATCCTCTTTTGCTATCTTTATACAGGAGATCTTGCTGACATGGATTGTGAGAATTTAAGGCAGGTAAAAAAAGAATCGCCTTTTGCTCTAGATTTGTGCTGGAAGAAGTCAGACAGATTCTTTTCAGTGCATAGAAGGTGTGACAGGATTTGGTGGGCAAGCTGTAAATTGGAGGGGATGGTTCCATATTCTGCAGGATTTCTCAGAAAGCAGGCAGAGAGCCCAGCCTGGGTCCTGCACAGCTCCTGCTGCACACATGCGCACAAACACACACACACACTCATGCATCTTCGATGCAAATTTCAGGCATTACAGTCATTGTCCCATAATGATTTTTTTTGAAGTGCATTCTGTGTGCAATTGTAGATCCCTCAGTAAACAGTAATGGAGCAATCAGCTCACTGCTACTTAAAAACACTGTTTCAGTTTTATATTTGGCTTTACAATGGCTTAAACTTCCTGGAGGGATGAGAAGCAGATGTTTATTTATGAAAAGGGGAAGCAGAGACACCCGAGTCCTTGTTGAATCTGCCTCACTCGGAAGGGCGAAGGAAGGATCGCCCACCCCGAGGCCAAGGGAACCGGATGCGCATCCTGCCCCAGCCCCTCGGGACCCCCAGCCCCAGCGCGTTCCCACCCCAGCAGGAGGGAGGAGGACGTGGCCGGGTGTCAGGTGGCTCCTTGATGGAGTTCAGCACCTGATGAATTATGGATGACGATGGCTTATGTTTCCAGGAGGATGGGAATCTGTCTGGGGTAAGCATGAGAGGAGAATGGGCTGATTCTCCACAGGGGCTCCAACTCTGGCTCTTGTCTGCAGGGGGGCTCACAACTGATGTTCAGCACAGCGGGGGCACAGCTCCTCCAGCACAGCTCTGCACAGCTTTGCAAATACCCTGGGGCCCTCTGTGGGACTCATCTAGGAGAGCAGACCTGGCTGTGGCTGCCCAGAGCCCGCCGGGCAGGCTGAGGAGATGCGCTGCCATCCCAAACCCTGCCCAGCTCCAGAGACTGGCCATATGCTCTCCCCTGGACACCAGCTCACAGCAGGTCCCAAGGGCAGCCCCCACAGGGACCCTTACAGCGCAGAGCTCAGGGCACCCTCAGCCCCGGCCATGCCCCCGCAGGTCCCACCGCTCTCAGGGGGCCTGGGGCAGGCACCAGGGATTCAATACACATTTGGATTCACAGCAAAATTGTCTACAGACATCTGCAGCTCTTACAGGCAGGCATGCTGCTGCCAGCCCTGGGAGCAAAGGCACCTGCACCCCCTGCCCCAGCAGTGAGAGAAGCCGCATCCCTGGTCTCTGTCCCTATAAAGTCACCGGGACAAGAAGCAGTTGGGGTCTAGCACAGAAAAATCAGAACCAGCAGAGCCTGGTCCCCTTCCCAGAGGGAAAGTCACGTTCCCTGCATGGAACAGAGCCAGTACCTGCGGTACCTCAGCCAGCTCTGGGAATGGGGGCTGGTGGACAAGGCGGCACAGTGACCAGGGGTGACCCTGAGTCCCAGGAGATTTCTAACGCCCCTCAGCTCAGGACCAGAAGAGCTGACACTGACCCCATGCTCCCCACAGCACAGCCAGGACCCAGCTCCCGCTGCTTTTGAAGCAGCACCAAGCTCAGCAGTGCAGAACTCCCCTTTGGGCTGTTTTCAGTCCTGTGCCCAGTCTGGCTTTACTGGTTGGGATGTGAGATCCAACACTGGTCTGCAGGCTTGGATTGGCTGGGTGCTTTATCCAAGCCATACCCTCTCCCCCTTGCACAGAGGGGCATCTGCCTGCAGACAGGGCACACGCTGGAGGAGAGTGTTCCCACACACATCCTCTCCCTGCAGCTCCTCAGTTTTATATAAACACTGCAGATAAATCTGCCCCCTCCCAGCCCAGGAATGCTCCCTTTGTAGAGGTGGTTTTGGCTCCATTCAGCACAGACATTGCCACAGCAAACTGTCTCATAGCAACCTGCTGCTCCCCTACACAGCCACCCATGTGCAGCTGAGCAATCCCCTCTGTCACCCCCCAGAACCACCCCCACCCTGGTGCCAGCAACAAACTCTCACCACTTGGGACCAGGGGAGGAAAGACCCTTGTGCTGGTGGGAGGAGCTGATGGAAGGGATGCTCTGGGTCAAGAACCTAATTTTCTTAATGAGATGAAAATTGCCTTCACATTCATTAACTTTCTGCTCCAACTCCAAAGCGCAGGAGCAGCCCCTGGCACCTTCCCTGGTATTTCAACCCACCAGCTGCTCTGGCAGTGGGAAACAGCCAGGGCTCTTGGCCTCGGCTACTGGAGACCCACGGCTAGTGCTGCCCAGTGAGGCAGGAGAGCTGTGTCCTCCAAACATAGGTAACCCCCAGCTTGCTTTGGAGATGTTGCTACTGAATCAGCAAATTCTGTTGGCATCAATTGTCTATTCTTCTGGTTTTTGCATCTATTACTTTTTCATTGAGTACAGCAATAGAAAAAATATGCCCAAAACAGTCTCAGTTACCTCAGCTCCAGATCTTGAGCTTTATTGATTCTGAGTGCTCACCACCTTTCAGATATTCCAGCAAGACACCACAGAGACCCAGAGTCTGGCACTTCTAAAGGTGCCAGAGGCACCCAAGGTTGTGTGTCTGCAGACCCCGACTTCCTTTACCGCATGAATCACTCTTCCACTTGGCACCCAAGTTTGCAAGAACTAGGACCTATGTGCATCTGTTCATGATTAAAGAGATTAAAACTGGAGCAAGCCAGAAAACAGCTTAAAAATAAAATCCATGCAATTATTGTCTGAAATTCAGGGGCAGATACAGCCCCTTCCTTATCAGCTGGCAGCCCCTTGAAGCGCCTGGCACTGTGACTCAGAAACCCAGCTCTCGGGCAGGGGACTGAAATGTGCTGTTTCATCTGTAACAACATAGTGTTCATCTTCATTTGTTCCTTATTAGCTGTTCTGGGTGATAATGAGCCTTCTCACATGGGCACCCTCCAACCAACAACAGCACATTACAAACCAGGAAAGCAAATACACATGCAGAGCCATGATCTGCTCGGCAAGGGGCTCCTGCAGCCCCAGCCAGCTCTGGCTCGAAACAGAGACGAGCACTGCCAAGACCTGAATTTTTCAGCATCGCACTTGTCTCGAAGGGCTCACTGTAAACCCTCCCCATGGAGCCAGCAACGCTGCGGCGCACGCTGCTTTCTGCAGGGACAGCCAAGAACATCCTTCACAGAATGAAGCAAAAATTCATTGCAGCTTTCTGGAGCGCTGCATCGAGAAGACCAAAGAGGCTGGTGCACCGCAGTACCAGACGAGCAATGGACATTGGAAACTACAGAGGGTATTTCCTTTGCGGGACAAACCCCACTGCCAGTTCAGCCAAGCCTTTGTCTGGAGGACAAAACTGTCAGAGGAGGACCATGGTGCAGCTGTCTCACTATCCTCTTCCCATGTGTGGCAAGGAGCCTGCACCACCTCTCAGCCAACATCAGACACGAGGAGACTGTCCACTCCACTGCCGGGGGTCCACATCACCGGCCACGTGTCCCCCCAGTGCACCCCAGCACGGGGTCTCCATCCCTTTAGAGCTGCCACGCAACAGCATGTGCTCAGCACTTACCGAGATCAACCAGAGCTTTCTGGAGCTGAATTCACAGCTCCAATGCCCTTTTGTTGCAGAGAAATTTATCCAAGTGATTGCTTACCAAAGGCAAAGGCAGAGGCCATGGCTCTGAGCCCCCCTCACCACACCGGCTGGGCAGGGGCTGCTCCCGCAGCTGCAGCATCTTGGCATGGGAGCCGATGCCCATGTCCCACCACCGTGTGCTCCCCCCGCACCACTGCTCCAGGACCACTTAATGCTACATGAGGAGCCACTCCAGGGCAGATGATGAAGGTGTTCATAATAATAAGAAGAATATGTTTTATTTATATCACACCTTTAAGACTGAAAATGAAATATCTGTCTGGTTCACAGAGGTGATGGGCTGGGAATAACCCACCTAGATGCTCCTAAATGGGCCCGCAGCTATGGGCAAAGCTGTGGCTGGGGAAGAGCAGGAACATGGTAGCGCTGGCCCAGCCCCATACCAGTGGGGTCTCTGGAGCAGGCGCCATTTGCATCAGAAAAGCCCACAGCCCCCAGTACAGCCCAGCCATTGTCCCCTCCCAGGGCCCACCAAGGGGAAGTACAGAAATGCTGATGGAAACCCTGGCCACGCATGAAAGGCCCAAAGTGGCAGCCGTCCCAGCCGCCTGCTGCAGAGGCCGGTCCCCATGGTGAGGCACAAAAATCTCAGCCGGTTTTCTGAGACGTCCAGGACACTCCAGAGCTGCCGCTTCCTCTGCAGATGTAAGAAGAGGGCACGGAGTCACCCTAAAATATTTCCCACTGCTAGAAAAGGGGAAATGAGCCCAGAGAAACAATGCAGAGTTTATGGCAGTGGGCAAAAAGGAATTCAGCCTCAGGGAACATGGAAAAGCAGCAGTTAAACAGCCCCAAAGGTCATGCCCAGTCCCTTTATCCTGCTGCGGGCAGACCAGGAAGGGAGTTTTTCTGCTGTGGTCCTTTTATTCAACTCAATGACCACACCAGAGCCAGCCAGCACCCATGTCAAGGGGCAGGTCAGGGACCTGTCCAGGAGCCCCCCAAGTGGGGACAGCCCGGCCTCACCTCAGGCCAGATCTCCCCTTGCCAGGATGAAGCTGCCCATGCTGACAAAACCCATCACTCGTGTCCACTGGAGCTGTCGTGCCTACGGCCACCTCCACCTCCGGCGTGGCCCACGGCATGGCCTCAGCGGCTCCTGGGTTTCTGTGGGTGCCTCCTGCTTGCACCATTTCCCAATCATTTCCTCTGCAAGTCACCTGCTGGAGACAGGGCCTCCCAGAGCCCGGGAACATGCACCTACCACTAAGAGACCATCTCTCACCCAGGAGGAGCTGCGAGCACTGTCAGCTTTGTAGACACAGCTCCCCACCTTGAGGATTTTAGTTGCTTTTCTAAAGGCAGAAGGCAATGTTCAAAGAGCAACACCTCAGTGTGCCCAGCACAGGACAGACTAGAATATGCAAATGCCTTCCTCATTCCTGGTATCATTAGTGCTGATCATTAGGCTTTATAAACAGGAGACCAGGAAATGGGCCATTGCAGCCTCTCAGACTGCAATAGCTGCACATTGGGGAGGCAAGGATCTGAACCATCTCAAGTTCAGAGACCGACTTCATCCTCCCAGTGTGAAGTCAGATCCTGTCTCCTGAGAGAAAAATCAGAGGAACTTTTTGTTTGAAGCTTGATAAACTGCAGTAATATTCCTGAGCACCTGCAGGACCCCCTCAGCCAGGGCTCGGAGACACGTTAAGGATCCCTGATCCTGCTTGGCTGGTCGCTGTCTGGAAGGGGAGGATAATGCAAATCCCACTGATACAAAAACCATGTTTCTGACAGTAATATAGTGCTCATTAGAGTCAGGCCAGAAGAGTTACAAGTGGCAGAGACAGGAATTAAAGCACTGGTGACAGACTCAGAGGTTGGTGATGACGGGCTCTGGCAGCACAGCAGTCCGAACCTCAGACCTGACAACTCCAGGGTCACCATTACAGAAGAAGCAGCAATTAGTGACATTAGAGAGATTACAGAAAGTGTCACTGAGAGCACAACAGACCTGGCAAAATAGAGTCAGAGCTGCCATGGTGCCAGGTTCCACCCACAGCTCAGACCTGGCTGTCACGGCACAACCGGGCTGATAACCAGGAACCGCCCCACAGGCAAAGCCTCGGGAAGGCTTCACCCAAGTGAAGGTCATGATTTCTTCTTTAGAAGTCAGGGCAGGAGAGAGTCACACCACGGGGAGAGCCCCAATGCTCTGACCCTGACAGGCAGCAGAGTTGTCATGAAATGACACAAATCCCTGCCTACCAGTGAAAAAGAGGGTAAAAACAAGGAGATGAGGCATCCCTCCGAAGGTGGAGGGAGACAGAAAACAGCAGAGAAACTTGCCGGCCACTGCTCCGAGGGACTGAATGTGGCACGGCCATCAGTCCCGGGACTTTCATAAGCTTCTCTCATGGCTGGACTGTGACATTTCTCTTGCTTGTCCAACATCACTGCAAACCCCTGAAATGTAGGAAAGGAAGAAACGGTTCCATGACATCTAATAAGCAATTGTGTGCAAAGTGCATGACTGAAACAACAGCTAATCAACTTGGACAATTAACTTCTGCTCCTAATTCTTATGATGCACAAACAAAAACGTGTATGTTACTAAACAGCCCAGATGGCATATCTTCAGGATAGACATGATCAGGATGAAGGGAATGGTATTTGCATGGGCTGAGGTGGCATTTTCTGGGCCCCTCTCCAGACATTATTTCTGGAAACTCGTCACCCAGGAGGAGGCTGTTCTGCTGGATTTACCAGCAGAGGAATCCCCCGCCCAGGCAGGCATGGGGTACTGCTGCCTTACCCAGCCCCTGTGCCCTGTCTCACACACGTGGCTCACAGGGGTTTGGAGGAGCTTGCTCAGATCCAGACCTCGCTCTGGCCACTCTGGAAGTCCCTGGGCTCCTTGTGGAGGTCCCTGGTGGTACCTCTGGCATCCCTGAATGTTGGGGTGGGAGGGCTGGGTCTGCCCACAGCATGCTGGAAATCACACATGTGCAGCTGACAAGGGAGACAAATGGGAGCCAGGAGTCCCTTCCTGGCACTCTCGCCACGTCACAAGAGCAGCTGGCATTGCCACAACCTGCCTGTCATCCTTCCCACGGGGCACAAGGACCGGGAGGGGCAGAGGATTCCCACGGCGCAGCCAGCACAGGCTCCGGCTCCGGGGAACAGGTCTGAGGGCTGAGCGAACACAATTATCTTTATGCAGCGTTGCACATTTCAGGTTTGCTGTGCAGGAGCAGCATGTCCCTCCCTGACTGCTCCGTGCCAGATAAGGTTTCTCCCCACAGGGAAGGCTGGGCCCGCACACTTGTGAAGTTTCATCGAGTGGAGATTTTAGCATGAGAACCTGGGGCAAAAGGGAAGCTGGATTCATATCCTCATTGCATGCACGGGGCCCAGGGCACACACCGACTGGCTCCTTCAGAGCTCTCCCTCTCACAAAGCCTCCTCCTCCTCCATCCACCATCCCAAAGCACAGCAGT
Source organism: Scolopax mira (assembly GCA_004320125.1). Lineage (NCBI taxonomy): Eukaryota > Metazoa > Chordata > Aves > Charadriiformes > Scolopacidae > Scolopax > Scolopax mira. Next base: position 63,240 of record BJBW01007009.1, on the reverse strand, counting down.
GTGGCAGGGGTGTGTGTGAGAGGTTTCCTTGGTACCACACTGGCTAAGGACAGGGCACAACTGCCTGCACCACAGAGTTTCTGCAGGTCTGTTTATGTGACCACCCCAATAGGCAGCTTCCACTCACCCTAAACATGCATTAAAGTGGCATCAGGAGGTGCCACAGAGCAGCCAGACCAGCAGAAGAAGTGGGGAGAGCAGAGGAATGCTGTCCCAGCCCTCACGAGAGAGGGGACCCCCTCCTGGGGGGAAGGGTCTGCATCAAAGCCAGGAACAAACCCACCCCACAAAAGCCTTTCCCTGCCTACAAGGTTGCAGGGTCGGCTGGTTGTTGCTAATGGCACTGCTCCTGCTCAGCACCCCCACAACTCCCAGGGCACCCCACAGAGCCTGAGCCTCCCAAATCCACAGGGAAGAAAGAACAGATGCTGCCAAGGGGCACCTGCCCTTGCTGCAGGAGAAGCCACCTCCATCCCTGAGCCACACAGCACCACAGCACCCCCATGCTGTGCCCAGCCCAGCAAGACCGTCCTCCCAGGAACTGTCATGTCATGTCATGTCTTCTCAGGTCCATCCTGCACCCACTGCAACATAAGCATTTCCGATGCTGCTTCTGCTGCAACTCTTTAAACCTCTGTCCAACTGGTTACTGACCTGCCTGAGAATGTGACCCAGCTGCACATATTTTTAGGCTTAACTACGTATTTGTGCTCAGGAAGAACAGAAGTATGCTGGTTTCAGGCTCCCAGCCTCAACAGGGAGCATGGGAGGAGCTATTTTGGTATGGAAAGGGCAGCTCCACATTTTTTCCTCTGCCTCAGAGTGCAAGTGGCATTGAACTCTTCCCAAGACAGAACTTGCTCTTGCGCTTTGGAAGAGGCAGCCATGGCAATCCCGGAGCTGCATGCTGGGAATCCAGGCACAGACAGCCTCAGCATCCATGGAGATGCTGTCACTAAACTCGGCCTTTTCAGCTCTCTAATCTCATCAACATTCCTGGGCAGTTCCCCTAAGGAAGGATCTGTTATCGCAGCCTGTAGGTTCCCACACAGGCCATACCAAGGCAGACTGTTTGCTGAGTACAGGCAAAGAGGGAGGCAGAGAGGGATTTCACAATGTTATTCTTGTCTCAAAAGCACATCTGCTTAAGAGACAGAAGCCCCGGCGAAGGGCTGGCAGCGGTGCAACTCCCCTGCTGTGAGCTGCAGCACAGAGGGGCAGAGTGGCACTGCTGAACCTGCAGGCACCGATCTTTGCAAGTCGCAGTAGACACTGCGGCTCTCAGCAGCAGTGCATCCTGCTGGTCCACGAAGGACAGAAAAGTCCCCTCTAAGAGGGCAGAGATCAGGCACAAGGCACAATGCCAGGCCTGGGCACAGGTGACACAGATGCCCCTACCAAATCCAGGCAGCCCTCAGGGTAACTGCACCCCTTTGACACCTCTAAAGCATGGAAATGAAACTTGCCTACTCTTTGCAAAGCATTGCCAGCGATCGACAAACCACCTGCCCTTCCTCCACCCAGCTGGGAGGAAGAAAGCTCTTCTGACAGGTCTGGGGCACTGGCACGGCGGGTCTGGGAGCACCCAGCCCTTGGGGAGCACCAAGCCACCAGGCATCCCGTCCAACAGGAGTTTCCCCCCCTGCCACGCAGAGGAGTTGTTTCTGTGCTTAGCACAGGCAGCAAAGAAAGAATTTGCCAGAACAGGAGTAGGAAGAGCAGCAAAGTGCCATGTCCTCAGGCTGACGAGCAGAGGTGCCAGGGCACAGCCGCTCCCAGAGCCCTGTGCGGCAGGCAGGCTCCGCACCCCTTCCTCACACACAAAGATGTCAAACTGCTTCTAATGGAAGCTTTAGAAAATGGCACGTAGCGCAGGCTTCCAGGAGGACAGGAGGGATGAGACACGGCACCTGAAGTAATTTCAGTCCCGCAGCGAGTCCCGAGGTGGGACCAACTTAAACAGAAACAAACATGAAATGCAACCAGTACCTACAGGTGACGGACAAGGGGTCAATCTCAAACTTGGCTCACTTTTCTCCCCGGCAGGTTCTGACATCTTGCACATTCAGACAGTGCAAGACCCTTGCACTTGCCGTGTCTGAGCAGAGATTTCATCCTTGTGAAGGACTCTCAGTGCTGGAAACTCTCCAGAGTCACCCTCCAGCCTCAGAAAAACTAATCAATGAACAAAGGGATAAAAGACATTTAGAGGAAATCAGAGGTCCCAATATAATTTGGGAGCCATTCAGCTCTCCATCACTTCTGCCCACCCTATGGCAGTATTTCTCTAACTACATTTCCTGCCTGCCAGTCACTAATGGCACAGCCTGCATTTGCTGCTTAGCACCAGGGGCAAGTTCACCCTGAAAGGCTGCGTTTTCCAAGGCACTTCTATCAGCCAGTGCCACAGGTTCCAGGGAGCAGACAACATCCCGGTTTGCACACAGACCATCAACCAGACTTCTGAGCAGCCCAATAGGCTGTGGCCACTCTCAGTTGCAATAAAAGGAGATTTCCAGGCAGACAGCTCATTGCTGGAGGATGTTCAGCTCACCCTGTTCTGCTTCCAGAGTCTCTGACCATTTTCACAATTAACTATGGGATGGGGGGGAATTAAAAAAAAAAATTAAAAATCAATAGTCAGCTCCTCTGATTTCAGGAGGAGACCTTCAGTTCCAACTACTTATCTAAGAGATGGTGTTTAAAATATAAAGGGTGATGCTGACAGGAGGAGGGAAGCAGTTTCCCAGCACCTCCCTCCCTGCTCCTGCTGGGATGGAATTTATCATGAACAATAAGTCCCTGAGTTTGAGGCTGCTGAAAAGAGACTGGAGGCAGCACAGAGGCAAGGGAAAGTGCACCCCAGTGCCCGTCACCCTGTGTGAAGGGGGCAACTGGCCACCCTCAATCCCTTCAGCTCAGCTGCTCAATTTGCTATTGTGCAAAACTTCTTTTACCACCAAAGCTCCTGTTTACAAGTGACTCTGAAGGGTAGGGGAAATTCAACAGAAGCTTGCAGTCTACAGCTGAAAATATCAGCTTGATCACCAGGGAAAATCACTGTATATTGCTTGGCAGGACTGTTTATTGAAGAACTAGCTCCTGTGTATTTCAAATCAAAGCTGTAATAGAAGGGAATTTATCTGGAAAACTATCAAGCAAACTCTATCTTCAGCAAAGCTGTTAAAAAGGTCCTACATTTTTCATAAGGAAAAGGGAGAAAGAATCAAAGTGCATTTCCTCTTGACTCTAGAGATAAATATTAGACAAACTTCTATCTTTTGTTGAAAAGGGTAAAAATGAACGCATGACAGCATCAGATGCAGGTATTGGATACATATAGACAGTGTTAAAGATTTTTTATCATGTCTATTTTTTTTTTTTTTTTTTTTAACATTTGTAAGATCAAAGCCAAACATTTGGGAGAATTCCTAAAAAGCAGACAATGGATCAAAAGTGATTCCGCACCCTCAAACGGTGAATTTTTTCACGTCAAATACAGACACCCAGAGCAAAGCCATTCAGTGCCCAACAAAGATACCCCACCCTGACCCTTTTCACAGGCTGCCCTCAGTTCAGAGCCCCCCTTGGCCATGGTGGGGATCACACTGCGGGTGTACGACAAACACGATGCTGACACACAGGGTTGGCCACCCCTCGCTCCCAGTGCGCCCTGGTCCAGACTCACCCCCTCGGAGCAGCTCTGGGGACCCTCTGCAGGGAAGGTCCCATTCACCCAGGATGGCTCCGCTGTCACCACACCTGAGGGACTTCACGTAGACATGTCTGCCCAGCACCATCCACTATGCAATGCTTTCACACCATAGCCACCATTCTGTGCTTCAAGCCCAGCTGCCAGGTAAGTGCTGAGAGCCAATGCTCCATCCACAGCTCCAGCACCAAGAGCTGCCCCACAAGCCCATGTCCCTGTAGCTCACAGCACAGCACACATCTTATGGGAAAAGCAAAAGATTCTTTTTTGTCTCAGGGAATCAAACACAGCAAAAGCAAGATCTCCTTGGTCAGGAAGCTCCAAAGCAGACTCAGTAAACGCATTTTACATGTTAGAGCTAGTCCAAGACTCAGTGAAACTACTACTCACTGCAGAACTGTGCTGATCCTACAGCTGTAATTTGATGGATGTAAAATTATAGCAAGGAATTTGAGAGCACAGCAGCAAAGTCCTAGGTCACATTTTAATTTACTATTGCTCTTGGACACTGAGAGGACTTAATCTGTCATAAGAACTCCAGAAATCATGGGGAAATGGCATCAGCAAGGCTGTGATGTACACAGCCACATACACAACATTCAGCGGCACCGTGTGTGCACTGCGGTCCAAAAAGGTTGTCAGAGGTAAATTAAAAGGTGCACGTGAACTTTGCTGGATGCCAATATTTTTATTAACTCTGCATCAAGCACTTCACTTGCAACTCACACCTCCACAGAAAGACAGCATTAAGCACGGGAAGGGTCTCGGTGGGCTGGGACACCTTCATGCAGAATCACAGCTGAGGACACAAAGAGCCAAAACCAAAACAAAAAAAAACCGCAAAGAACCCTAGATGCTCTGTCAAAGAGTGATGAAAGGACAGCGCATTCTAACAGCGCATTCCTCTCCAAGGTGAGGTCTCCCTTCCCAACCTGCTGCTTCGCCGCTTCCCCGTTCCTCCCCTCCCTCGCCCGGGCAGGGATGGAGCCGTCCCGGGGGGGCCCGCACGACTGCCGGCGCGGAGACCGGCGCGGACGTGCCTGGGAACCACCCCGAGAGCGGCGGGTACCCGGGGAGCCCGCGGGATGCGGGACGGAGCGCGGACGCGGCGGCGGGTTGCGGGGTCGCCGCTCCAGCCCCTGCCCGGCCCCGGAGCTCCGGGAAGGGGGAGACCCTCAGCCCCAGGGACGATCGCGGTCCCGCCGCCGCCCCCCCCATCCCCCGCGCCGATCCCGGCCTACCTGAGGTGTCCCACATGTTGAGCTCGGTGCGCTGCTTATCGATCTCGAAGCTGGCCGTGTAGTTCTCGAAGACGGTGGGCACGTAGCTCTGGGGAGGGAGGGAGAGCAGAGGTGAGCGCGGCCCGGCCCCGCCCGCCCGCCCGCCGCCGCCGCCGCCGCCGCCGCCGCCGCCACCGCACCTCGGGGTAGCAATCCTTGGCGAAGACGTGCAGCAGTGCGGTCTTGCCGCACTGCGTGTCCCCCACCACCACGATCTTGCAGCGCGCCAGGTGCCCCTCCATGGTGCGGGGCCGCGCCGCCCGCGCCGCCGCTTTACCGGGACGGCCCCGGCCTGGCCGCGCCCCCGGCCCCGACGGCACCAACCAGGCGCGGAGCGGAGCCGGCGCTGGGCAGGGCCGCACCGACACGGCCGCCCCCGGCCGCGGCCTCGGGAGCCGCCCCCCGCCGGCCCCGCCGCCCCCTTGGGGCGTCCCCCCCGCCGGCGGCCGCGGCTCCTCGCCAACCCCCCCGCCCCGAGGCCGGAGCGGGGCCGGCACCGGGATCGGCACGGCCCCGCCGGGGGCTGCCTCCACCGCCTCACCAGCTCTGCCCGGCACCTCCCACCGCATCGCGGCGAGAGGGCTTGTCTCGGGGGCCCGGGGCGGCCAGAGCCCATCCCCGGCTGGAGCCCTCCGGCACCCGACCCCGTCACGGCCCGACTCCGGACCGGCGGGGGAGGCAACCGGCCGAGGCCGCTGCCGTTCCCCGCATGGGAGGTTCCCCCCTTTCCGCCTCCCAGCGCGGCACTGCTGGAACGAGACTCGTTCCCCTGAGGAATTTGGCAGAAATGGGAACACCCAGCATTTTACGCGAGTTTTAAGAATCCTTTATCTACACTGTCCACGAGAAGTTCCATCACGGGGGAGCAGGAGCCCCATCTGGTGCAGGCTGCCCCCCACCCCCTCCGGGACTGGTGGCGCAAAGTGGGCAGCGGTTTCTGCTTTCTGTTCCCCCCTGAGCACTGACATCTATAAATTACGGGCAGTGATTTTAATGAGTAGAATTATTAAAAAAGGAAAGGCTCCTTTCTGCTAATATTTTGCTGGGCACCCTGCAGGAAGATTTACTGTAATGGCAAACTTTCATTTGTCAGAGAAAAGCTGTCTGTCACAAAATGCAGTAAAAATAGAAACACTGAAGATAAAGCAAGTCTGAAGAAGTGGAAATTAAAGCGTTTTGGCAGTGAAACCGGATTTATTAATGGACTGAGGGGGCAGTTTGTTTTTGCTGAAATCGCAGCCATTTTTCATACATAAAGACTGGTGCTGTGCATGAAGTTGGGATAAGAAAAGAACAGAGACAAGATGCAAGGCATGGTGCCACACAGGTACCCAGTGGTTGGGAGCGCTGCTTTCCTTCCTGCTGGGCCTGCTGGCCGAGCAGGGACACATCAGCCCCGGTCAGCTGCACTGAGGGGACGAGGCTGTCCTGGAACCATGGTAGCACAGCTCACGTCCTCGCCTGCTCTGGCTCCTGCATTATATGGGCCAGGAAACTGCCGTCAGTCAGTTCCTCCTTCTGTAGCTTTGTGATGTGTGTTGCTGCAGCATCTCTGTGCCTCCCAGCCTTGCCTGAAGCGATGTGATGAGTAACTGTCACATGCTCGTTTCCTTCCACCCTCCCCAGGGAAAGGAGCTTGTGCAGCACTGTGTCATGTTTTGCCAGCCCTGTAGGGTTTTTTGGCCTTCTCATATGCGTGTGTCGCTCAACTTTTATGTGAGGAATGGAAAGAAAAGTTCATTGTGTTGCGACTGCAGGTAGAGAAGTGCTGGGTGGCCGTAGGTGTTACCTGGAACGGGCTGTTCCCCAGGACAATACAGGACAAGAATATGCCATATTCTTCAATAGTTTGGGGTTTTTTTCCTCCTTGCAGCCAACAGATTATTGTGACCCTGCTTCCTTCGCAGCAGGAAACTTCCTGTAGTGATTATTCAGGACCTTCGCAAATGCACCTGCGGTGTATGATTCCCCAGGAGGGGTAACAGGGGGGCGGGGGGGAGCAGCTGAGAGTGCCTTTTGCTCAGAGCCACTTGGGGCACTGTCACCCTGAGCCTCCTGTCCCGTTTGGTGCAATGCACCTTTTGGCAGGCAACGCTTGCAAAATATGTCAGGCAACGTCCAGCGGCGGTGTCAGTGCTCAGAGCAGGATGCAGAAAGAGACATGCTGCAGCTATCGCCATGTCTGGTGAGGCAGCAGATGCCTCCCACACATTTGCTCCTGAAAATGCTTCTCCAGTGGCTAGATCCTGCCTTGCTGGTCTGTGCTCTCAGGGATTTAATTGCTATCGTGAAGTAACTTTATTGTGTTACAAAGAAGCTACAAGACATCCTCAGGACGTGTGCTAGAGAAATTCACGGAGAAAACACCCTTTACCGAAGGACCCACAACCTGAAACCCGGAGCCTGTGACACCCTGTTCTTGTGCATCTCTGTCTGGTCTTTGCAGCCAGTCACAGGCTTGGGGCCAAATTTCAGACATGAGAAAGCAGGTGAATGTAAGGAGTCTCCTGTACTCTGTTGTGTGGCCGTCAACCTGCAAGATGCAGGCAGGTACCTACTGAGAGGTGTCTGAGTGCCACCCCTGGGGACACAGACAGAGCTCATGCCTGTCACATTGTGCAGTGACACTTTCTCTGGATTTTTACGGTGGGTGCATTATTAGCTTCATACCTATCTTTTCTGTGCCATTTGGTCTGCAACATCTTATTTCTGCTGGTAAGCCTCTAAACTGGGACAGAAAAAAAGGGCAGACTTTAATTTCTCATCTGATCTAGTCCTAAGTATCTTTTTGGACTTGTCAAATAGTCAAAGATCTAGAAGGTTGCCAGGCAAAACTGCAGTGAATGTTGCTGACTGTTAACACTCGGCAGTTAAATCCTTCAGCCCTGAATGGTGTGTGATGGTTCCCCCTTGAAGACGAAGAGGTGGAGAATCAGTAGAGTTTGAACACACACAGCAAAAAGATACAAATCAACAAGCAATTAGGAAGGTTAAACGAAAGAGAAAAAAATCCCAGCCAAATCCCCTTTCATGTGTCCATCCTGTTTACATGCTGTGCTGGAATAAGGCTGATCTGACTCACTGCTGGCATTAATGAAGTTTGCACCTCTGGGTGAGCAATTTAATTTATCTCAGCAAGGCAAAGCTCATTATATCAGTCCATAAATGCTATCAGATGAAAGCAGCATCCTTCAACAATCTCAGGGATTAAAGCAAGGAGGCATTCAACTGACAAGGCTTCTGCTGGAAAGACTGCAGTTGGAGCATGTGTGTTACAGGCTGAGGGGGCACAATTCCTTCATTTCTGCTGCGGATTTTTCTGTAATGGGAAAATGAGCTGGACCCTCTGCAACGCTCCTCTGGAGGTGAACACTCCATTTCCCCCACACCTCTGTGGACACCTCTCCTTAAGATTCATCAGCCCTAGCACCAGCTTGTGAGACATGGGGGGGGCCTGGGGGCTCCACAGGTTGGCTGTGGATGATGGCTCTGCTGCAGGAAGCAAGAGGCAAGAGGAGGGGCAGGGACTGGTGGCATGAAGGCACAGAAAGGTGGTCAGGGTGAGAGAAGGAAAATGGATGATTCTCTCATTCTGTTCCCTTGGGTGTGGACCTCCTTGTCACACATGTCCCCTCCCACGCCGGATCCAGCTACTTGAAATGCAGCTTCCACCATGGCACTGGCTTCCCCTTGCCTTGCTCTGGGTGAGGCCATGCAGCACCCACTCTGTCCTTCCACCGTGCCCCCGGAGCCAGGGTTGCCAGAGGCTGTGGCACACAGCACCAGTGGCTCTGGCACACAATGCCATCCATTGAGGTGATGGAGCGAGCCCGGCTGGATGCTCCCTGGCAGAGGTGCTCAGTGGAAAGGGTTTCTCCAGCAGTAGGAGTGATGTTTACTGCCTTTGTGGGATGATCCCTGTGTGGGCTGAGGGAGAGGGTTGCCCCAGGAGGGTGCAGGTGAGGGTCTCGGGCTCTGTGGCCCTGCTTATATGCCCTGACGTGTTTGGGTGCCACGGCTACTTTCTCTCACAAAGCAGCCTTGGTGCCAGGCTGAGCCGGGGGAGCGATGAGCAGATGGCACTGTCACTGTGCTGTGGGGATGCACCAGGAACCAGCAGCAGAGATTTCAGTGGTGCAGAGAAAACCGTCTCCCACTGCAACACTCACACTGAGCGACCCGGTCCTGAGTGTCCTGAAGTCATCTGGTCCCTTGGAAGCCACGATGAGCACACTGAGAGGAGTGTGTTTTCAGCAAGGCAAGACATGCTGACCAAATGATCAATTTCTAACGGGTGCACAGCACGTAGATGTGCAAGTCTGTAATTTTGTGACTATAATTGTCAGTAAATTATTGATGCTGTGGTGGAAGGTTGAAGTTAAGGAGAACGAGTCTCATTTCACGGGATTTCTCTGGGGACTGTTGTACAGAGGGTGCCTGCCTCCCGAGGAAGACATGGTGGGATGCTCTTCTGTGCACACTTGGAAACTGGCCTGGCAGCAGCCACGCTGCTCGATAGTGCTGCACTTCCCCAGCCTCCACTGCTCGGGGCTGTGTGGGGAACGGCGCCGGGGCAGCCCCAACCCAGTGGTGTTCATTGTGGGAATGATACTCAGTGCTGGGAGGATTTCTCCAGTCTGCTGTCACCACCAGGAGTGAGCTGACGCTCACTGAGCATCAGTTACCAGTTGACAATCACCTCCATTGTCTCTGTGATCAAAACAGCAGCATGAGGAACTGTGGCTGTGAGTGGCAGGTACGTCTGAGGGGTTGTGTCAGATCTCTTCCACCCACTGCTTTACCTGTCAAATATAAATGTAATTTACTATGATACAGGCACACAGTCATCCGGGAGGCACTGCATTCCTGGTATGTGTGATGCAGCTGGGAGATCTTGTCTGTGTCTGCATCCCAACACTCTGCAGGCCAGTGAGGGAAAGGCAGAACAGAGGCAGACGGAACCGTTCTCTTGACTTCCCAACAAACCCAGAGAGATGGGTCGAGGTCAACACTTGCTGTAGACTCAGGATGCTCAGATATACAGCACTGAAAATATCACTGTGGGCCCCAGCAGCCTGTGGGGTCTGACAACAGCTCCACAGCCCCTTCCAGAGCCAACCCCTGTGCTGGGCTGGGGGCTGGAGCAGGTGGTCCCGGGCAGTGTGGGCAACACCAGCAGGGCAGAGCAGAGAGATTGCAGCACCAGCTCATGACCTGGGCAGAGTGGGAAATCTCATCTCTGAGCACTTTGCCTGCAGCCAGGTGTGGAGAGGCCTCATGGCAGGCAGCCAGCCAGTGGGCATCCATCCTCCAGCCCTTGGTGGGGTCTCAGCAGCCTCCCTGGTGAGGGAAGGCTTTTGTGGTCTCCCAAGGTCCCTCCCAAGGGAGACCAGGGGTCAAGGCCGAGCTCCCACAGGCTGCTGACTGGCAAACACCGCCAGGCTTTATCTCCTGCCCGTTCACTTTTCCGGTGTCCTTGAGAGAGAGGAGAGGGACTGCTAGAGCCCTGTGTGAAAATAAAGGGAGGTGGAACAAGGAGCCGGGAGGACAGGCTGGCACGTCCTCAGCCCTGACAGGGCCTGGGGGAGCAGGGAGTGAGCTCAGAGGGAGGCATGGAGCTGAGCATTGGGGGAGAGATAGTGAGAAGAGTTCCCCCTGTGCCTATCTCTGGCTGTAAATCACAAACCAGCTCCATTCATATGGCTCATGCACCTCGGCTTCATGTCCCTGTGCAACAAAAGTCCGCATTTAGAGAGCTGGCTGAAAAATGGGCCAGAGGAGTGAGTACCAATTCCACTGGGAAAATTTGCTGTGTTTCTCTGTCCAATGGTTCCCCTCGGTAGCGCATGGCAGTGGCCCATCATGGGGAGCAGTGGCCAGTACTGTGCTGTGCTGGGGGTCATGCCTGGCCTCAGCACCCACACCAGCAACTCCCCAACAGCTCCCACAGTGGCAGCATGTCCCCCCACCGACACCCCCACAGGGTAGCGACTGAACAGAACTGTCCCTCTCAAATCTACAGCTTAAATACAGTGGGGAAACTACCACAGCAGAACACAAACTGAACTGGCTAATGTGAGACTTACAGGGGAAATGTTACTAAACTGAGCTGATAAGGAAAGATTGACTCAGGAGCACAAAAGAGACAAAGGCAGCAAGAGCTGCCTGCCCAATGAAATAGACCTGCCTCTGCACAAAAATACCCTGAACTAATTCTCTTTGGAGCTGCCTAGAGCTGGAATGGTCTAGCAGAGAAGGAGTCTGAGTCGCAAACCCTCTGCCTTCATCTGCCACTCTCTGAGCCTTTGGGAGTCATTCCCTTATCTCAGGGGTCTGTAGGAGTTCCCCCCCCCAGCCCCCCCCAGCACCTTTCATCCACCACAAGATCCCTGACAACTGTAAATATAAATTACTGATAGGGCAAATGCTAGGAAGGGTCTTAGGAAGGGCAGTAGGAGACAGTGGATTGTGCTTCAACTGCTTCTTTTTGGGCATGGGAGATGCCCAGAGAGCAGGAAGGCACATCTGTATTTCTTGGAGCTGAGCAACAGCAAACAAAGGTGTGAAGCAACTGTTGGAGCCAGGATGTGGTCCTGTCATGCAACTGAACATGACCCTCCTCCGTGTTCCCACTGCAGCCACCCAGACACCCATAAATCTGCCACCCAGCGGAGCCAGACGATGTGCAGCCGGCAGCAGGCCCCTGCCCTCCTGGCTGCTTTCCTGCCTTTGTGCTCTGCTTCCTGAGCAGCCCCAGCCTGGCTCGCATGGCTCCAGCCTGGAGTGTGGCCCCACAGGACAAGGCCACATTCATGCAGAGCTCCTGCTGGCCTTGGTCAGCAGACTGCATTTGTGTGACAAGCGGGGCTGCTGTTGCAAACAAAGCCCCTGGAAACACGGGGGGCTGGCTAATCCGTGAGCTGGCCAGAGCCTTACACCAAATGCTGCCAGCAGTGCTGGGAGTGCCCTGCCCAGAGCAGGCATCATGCCGGGTTTTGCTTGGCTTGGGAGTTCTGGAGCACTGGAGTGACAGAGAAGCTTCCCCAGTATGTGTTCTGATTACCCTGCAGGTGGTCTTTGCTTTCTTTTTGGGGGTGGATGTTTTCTTTTTCAGGGGTTCTTTGACTTAACAGTCACCCTGCAAGGGCTGTGGGTTGCTAGGGATGAGGAGGTGATCACCAAGCAGCGGACAAACAAGGCGTGGGTCTGTCTGCGCTCCTGACACGCAAACCTGTGCTGAATCAGCAGCCTTGATGGCAAGTGTGGTACCCAACACAGATCCCAGCACCCAGCCCAGGGCGGGGGCTGCTGTCTGCTGGCAGATGCTTCCGGAGGAGGAAGAGAGGCTGGATGCACTGATCTGTCCCTGCACACTGCCTTATTTATCTGTCTTTAGTTACAGGACTAGAGCTCTACTCCTCCCTCTTGTCTACAAGCCAGTCCCTGCCTCGTCTCCGCCAAACGCAGCCATTTCAGGGGCTACAAGCAGAGAGATGTTTATTAAACCTCCCTGCAAGTGACATCAGTTACAATAAATTGTACAAGTAACTCAGCGAGGTGACACTCTAGCCAAACAGCCATTTCAAACGTGTCTCCAGAAAAGAAGCAAGCAGTTTGTTTGCTTGAAAGGAAATATTAAGGAAAAAAAAAAAGAAAGAGAGGGTGGTGCGGGGGAAGATGCGCAGGACAGCGCGGGGGGGGGAGGCTCCGCAAAGCTGCAGCCGCAGCGCAGACGCCGAGGGCTGCGGCCTACGGGAGCTTGAGTAATTAACGCAGTGATTAACGCCCAGGCTGCTGCGGCTCCGGCGGCCCGACGAGCAAATTCCCTCCCCGTTCCTCTCCCCCGGCATCAGCTTCAGACCCGCCAGGGAACTGACAACGGGAGGGGCAGCGCGGGGGGGGGGAGGGAGGGAGCGGTGCGGGGCCTTCCCCGGACACCGGGCTGCGGTGACCGTCGAGCCGTGAGCGGGAGGTGTCCAGGGAAGGCGCGCCCCCCCCCCCCCCCCCCCCCCGCCCCCCCCCCGCCGCTCCGCGCTGGCCCCGCCCGCCCCGTCCCGCCCCCGGCCGCGCCCCGCGCCCCGGCATTTCCCCGCCCGCTGCCGCCCCGCGCCTGCAGCCGCCGTCGCTCCCGCCGCTCCGCCATGTCCGCCAAGCCCGCCCCGGCCGCCGCTGCCGCCCCCCCCGAGCCAGCCCCCGAATCCCCGGCGGGCGGCGGGGAGGTGGCTGAACACCGGGCGCTGGTGCTGACGGGCTTCGGCGGCTACGAGAAGGTGAAGGTGCAGACGCGGCGCGGCGGCGGCCCCCGGCCCGGCGAGGTCTCTGTGCGGGTCCGCGCCTGCGGCCTCAACTTCGCCGATCTGATGGCGCGGCAGGGGCTGTACGACCGGCTGCCGCCGCCGCCCGTCTGCCCCGGCATGGAGTGCGCCGGCACCGTCCGCGCCGTCGGCGAAGGCGTCAGCGACCGACAGGTGAGAGGCGGCCCAGCCCCGCCGCACTGCGGGGGCCCCGCCCGGCCTCGCCGGGCTCCGAGCCCCGTCCCCCGTGTCGTCCTCCCATCCCTGGAGGCCCCCCCGGCCCGACCTCTCCACGGCGGGAGTCGGCGGCGCTCGGGTGACCATCCCTCGGCCGGGGTCGGGGTCCCCGTCGGGGCCAGCGGCGGAGCCGCGCTCCCTACCCAGGGAGCGCCCGTCGCGATCCCGCCCGCGGAAGCCCCGCGGCGACGGACAAAGCCCCCGGACAAAGGGGCCGCGCTGGGCTGCGTGGGCAAGACGTCCCTGTCCATTCCTGTCCCTGCCCGCCCCCGCCCGTCCCGTCCCGCCCAGTCTCCCGGGGTTCGTCTGCCCTCGCCGCCCCCCTCCCCACCCCTCGGCACCAAGGGCCGGGGTCGTTGGGCTCTGGGGTCGTGGGGACAAGCTGGATGCCATCGTGTTCCTTGGGGGCCGGCAGGTGTATCTGTGTGCACAAGGTTTTTGCTGGTGGGACATTTGCCCAAAGCATGACTGGGCTCTTTCTGGACGTGCTTGTGGCCAAGCTCTTAAACTGAACATGGAAGGAAATGGCTCCAGCAGCTCCAGAGCCCTCTGAGGGTGGTGAGGGGTGGGCACCAGCAGGTGGGATGCTCCTGGAGCTGGGTTTGTGGCCCACGAGCCTTTGGCTGCTGCATTTCTGCCAATTTAGGAGGACAGAGGAGTTGGCTTTGTGTATCACAGACCTTTGGGTCTTACAGCTGTTGCAATTTTGGGGCTTTAAGATGATTCCTGGGTGCACAGCTAGAAAAACAAAGTGTCTCAAAAAAAGCAACAGTTTCAAAGATGATTCTCTCCCTCCAGGAAAACATCTTGGTTTATTCAAGTGTAAATGCCAAACCCACACTTCGAGGAGCCTTTCTGCTCCCTGACTTAGCTCCGCTCACTGGTGTGACTGCTTGTTGTTTTGCTGTCTCCCTCCCATTACAAAGAGAGCAGATGTCCCTCACCCAGTGGGATAAGAACAGATTTTGGGGGATGCCTCATACTTCAGGCCTAAGGCTTAGACCTGGGAGGTTTTCCTCAGGCTGGATGTGCTTTTTCCAGGGCTGTTCCTGTTAAGATTGCCTTGAGCCTCCTGTATGTTTGGCAGAATGATGCTTGTAGGGGGAAGAAGTAATATTTCATGGTGTTCAGACTCCAGCTCCCAACTTGGGCAGGGCCCCCATCCCTCTTGGGGGACAGCTGGCAGTGGGGTAGCACACTGGGTGCAAGATGGAGCCTGGGGTGTCCATGCTCCCTCTAAGGCTCCTGGTGTGTGCCCAGGTCCATGGGGAGAGGTGCTGTGGGGTGGTTTGTCCCACGAGAGGAGCACAGGCTGCAGCTCCTGCCCAAGCCTGGGGGTGCAGAGCCTTTGCACAGAGAACAGCCACATGTACCCACTCTGGCCTATGGAGGGCATGAGTGTGATGACTTCTGCTAACCTGGGGCTTGCTTCAGACCACCTTGTGCTCTGGTTTTAGGTTGGTGATAAGGTGATGGTCCTGGCTAGGTCAGGGCTCTGGCAAGAAGTCGTGAACGTGCCGGCCAGTCAGACTTTCCTGATGCCTGAGGGGATGAGCTTTGAGGAAGCGGCTGCTCTTCTTGTCAACTACATCACTGCCTACATGATCCTGTTTGACTTTGGGAACCTGAGACCCAACCAGAGCATCCTCATCCACATGGCTGCAGGTAAATAATTCTTGCCAGCCTATGACAAGACTCTGGGTCTCCACATGCAGCTTCTGAGTGGGTGACGTGGGTGGGGGAGCGATTGGAGTGGGGCTGGACTGAGAGAATGTCACCTGCCAGGTGCCTTCACACTGACCCAGCAAATGCTGAACCTGTTTCCCAGCAGCTGGGGTTGGTGTCCCCCAGTATGTCCCAAGCGTCAGCCTGCCCAAACAAAGCCTTTATTCTGTACCCTCCTGGCTCTGTGATGGGTACAGAGAGACGTGATGAGCCTTTCCAGAGGCTTTTCTGACTGCTGGGGCTGTTTGCTTCTAAGTCTTTCTCACTGCTGCTTTTCAGGTGGTGTAGGAACTGCTGCCATCCAGCTGTGCAAGACTGTAGAAAATGTCACCATTTTTGGCACAGCATCTGCCTCCAAGCACGAGTCACTCAAGGAGAGTGGAGTTGCTCATCCCATTGACTACAGAACAATGGATTATGCAGAGGAGGTCCGGAAAATCTCTCCCAAAGGTACTGTGTGATGGGAGACTATAACTGTCCTGCATTTCTTTCAAGTGGAAAGAAACTTTTAGTTACTTTAAATTCCCTCCAGGTGTTGACATTGTCCTGGACCCCCTGGGAGGATCTGATACGTCCAAAGCATTTAACCTGTTGAAGCCGATGGGCAAACTCATCACATACGGTGAGTGTGAGCAGCTCCTTGAGCCCCAGCTCTGGTGTCAGGGTGGCTGTGGGTGTCAAGGTGGCTGTGGATCCTCATGGGATCACTCTGTGCCTGCACGCACAGTCGTGAGGGAGCATCGCTGTTGCTGACTGCTCTCTCTGTATTGTAGTCCAGTTATTTCCCAAAGGCTTTAGGATGCTTTGCCTGGGTGAGTCACTGAGGGGAGTGAGATTTGTTCCTTGTCCTAAGAGCTCTGGTCACAGACCCCAAGGCTTTGCCCTCCCATGGCAAGATCCCTCTCTGAGCGTGAGCTGGTGCCCACAGGGCTGGAATGCCCTCACGGGGGAACACTGGCACAGCTGCTTTGTCCAGGCTGACTTAATGCACAGCACTAATAGAACCTTGCTTTTCTTCTAGAGGATGTGTGGGTGACGAGGTTTGAGACTGCTGAATACTTATCTCTCCATTCCCCAACCCTGAAACACTGTGATTTTGTCCCATAGACAAAGCCCTCACACAGCCCCCAGCAGGATTCCAGACACTTGCACCACTGTGCAACCTCTGCTGTCCCAGCTCTGCAGCGCGTGGCTCCCCTGGAGAAGCCTGGCTGCAGAAGGACAGAGCTGTCCTGCCAGCCTGGATGGGACTCGTAAGCCTTGCTTGCCTTTGCCTGCACTCCAGTTGAGCTGCACTGCTGCTACCCTCCTAAGAGAGGAGTTGTTCCATATTTTTGCAATACACAGGTGCCAATAATCCAAATTCTGCATATCTTGACGCTGAGGCAGGTACCTGTTGCCATTGAAGGCTGACTGGGCAGATCCCAATCTAGTTCTCACCTCTCTCCTCCATTGCTGTGAGCGGCCGTTGCCCTGTGTGTCGTCTGAGCTGTTGGGATGCCCATTGCCTCTCGGGCTGTGTTGATTCCACTTCATTGCTGCTTGTCTTCTTTTTAGGGGTAGCAAACCTGCTCACTGGGCAGAAGAAAAATCTCATGGCTATGGCTAAAACCTGGTGGAACCAGTTCAGCATTAATGCCTTGCAGCTCCTCCACCATAACAAGGCTGTGTGTGGCTACCATCTTGGATATATGGATGAAGAATTTGAGCTTATTGGAGGTGTTGTAGCCAAGCTGATTAGCCTGTACAGTCAAGGCAAAATTAAGCCCAAAATAGACTCTGTGTGGCCCTTTGATCAGGTAAGTCTGAGCTAACGCATAGTCTGGCAGCACCCAGAAATTACTGGGCGGTTGTTTCTGCACAGTGAGCTCTGGATCGGTGGGAGCACCTTTTCATGGGGGCTGAACTGTTGCAAATGTTTAATAACTGTCTGTTCTCAGACACCCAGTGCTTTTTTCCTTTTAAGATATTACGGAGTGAAGTGGCTGGGCTCTTCTGCTGCAGTGCACAGAGCTGAGCAATGCCAGACAGTGTCCCTGAGGAGCAGGGGGGTGCTCAGCTGCATTTTGGGGGCGGCAGCTGCCCATGGAGGGTCTGGATTTTGCATCAGGCTGGAGACTGCCATTGTCTGCTCTTCATAATTAAGCAGGCAGCTGGGAAGCTTGCTGCTGAGCGAAAAAGATCCCAGGCAGTGAAGCAGAATGAAGATGATGGCAGGGAGTGGCAGGTTTTTCAGCAGCTCTGCTCAGTGTTGTTCCATCGATGTATTCAGGCAGAGGCAGGTTCTTCCCTTGGAAATCCTTTCTGGGGTAGGACTAATTGCAGAAGAGCAAAGGACTTGCTCATGATCAGGTGCTCTTAGTACCTGAGAACTACTCTGCAAATGCTGAAGGAAAACTGTTGATTCCAGGCCTGCCCCAGGTACTGTTTTGCTTAAAAAATAATGATAATATAATAAAAATCTGTTCTATGGTTGTGCAGATGGTAGAAGCATTGTCCTTCTGGATGTTGACTGGGTTTCTGCAGTACTCTCCTCTGTTTGGAGAGGAACCTATGGTGACGCAGACTTTCTTTTTCCACGGTTTGTGTAGCAGAACATCTTTGTGTGTACGTCACAGTCTGTGAATTCTTTGAGGAGAGTTTCTCATGGGCAGGCTAGGGCAGCTGCCCAGCTCTGTCCAAAATACATCATGCAGAAGCACCCAAATGCTTGGTGCTTCCTTGGTCTGCCGGGAAAGCTGCCTCTTGGGTAGCCCTCGGGCTAGTATGGGTGGACCAAGGGGCTCATGAAGGGCATGACTGCACTGGGTGGTGGGTGTGGGTCTCATCAGATCGCTGTTCTTCCAGGTAGCAGATGCCATGAGGCAGATGCAAGAGAAGAAGAATGTTGGAAAGGTCATCTTGGTTCCTGAGGCACCCAAGGAAGAATCCAAAAAAGAGGAGAACTAAGGAGAAGAGATGTGTACAGATTGTGAATTCATAGTTTAACTCCCTGATCTTTGGGACCTGGAAATGGACAGATCAGTAGCTTCCATCTTCAGTTCACCAGTACAAGAACATCGTGGTTAAGGTTCAGATGAGGTTTGCATGCTCTCGCTGTGACTGACCCTTTTCCAGACATGCCTCCTGCCCAAGCTCTCTGTTTTGAAGCCTGTTTATTTCATACATTTTCCTAATCACTTGTTTCTCTAGTGAATTTCCAAACTAACCTGATTTTTTCTCTGGCAGCGCAGCTGAAGCTTCCAGGCAGTTGGTGATTAACAACTGCACAGCCTCTCACTGTACATACTGTACCAACTGCCAAGTATCTCCCTGCACTCAGCCCTGCTGAAGCAGTTGTGCTGCTGCCATTGAGAACTTGTTCAGCAGGAGAATGGACCCACCATAGGATGTGTCCTCAGCCACTGCCCTGCTTTAATTCTAGCATGGGCTGCTCTTCTCTTCCCACTGACCCTGCTCTTTCCCCTCTGCTTTTGTTGGCCTCTAACACCAGTCAGATAGTAACAGGTCACATTGTCTTTGCCTTATGAATAACCATCCTGGCATTTTGGAGTCTATGGCATATCGCACTTAATTTGCAGTCACTTTTCTGTGCAGTCAGCAAATAACCTGACGGGCTGTGTCTGAACACAGAAGAAAAGTTTCAGTTAGGTAACTTGATCTTGTCCATTTTCTGATTCCAAACCATTTAGGGAGACCTAAACTGTGTCTGATTTCTAGAGACCATAGGGACTCAACTGTGTCTCAAATGACTGGAAAAATTGGTGTTGGCTCTGTGCTTTATTAATGTTGGGCTCCAATTGGTATTGTTAAGGCTGAACTTCAACCTTGTGTTTGTATTTCCAAGGGCTGCAGTGTTGAATCAGACTTCAGCAAGATGTGAACAAAATAAGCCCCTGTTAGTGCTTGCTTTGTGCTGTGCCCTGTTGTGGTTTGGGAAGGAACTTGCAGGAGCCAGTCCCCTGAGCCTGGAGCTTCCCGGGAGACCGGGCTGGCTCCTTATGTGTCATGCACCCAGCAAAGCTGTTGTCAAGTCACCAGTGTAAAGGGTAAATGCCCAGCTGTGTCAGACTCTTGGCCTGGGCATCTGGAGTAGCTTAAGTTGTGCTTTCCATTCTCTCTAGCGAGCTAGGTGCATGTCAGCTCAGACCAGCTCCCATCTCGTGGTTCAGTGCTCTAGAAGAGCCTGACTCTTCTTCCCCTGAAACTGCAAGTCTTGGGACCCCTGGGTTTGGGGTGCTCTTCCCAGACCAGAACTCAGTTTCTCTTCCTCTTTTCTTCCATGTGTTTGGAAATGTAGCTGTGCAGAGACCCAAGCCTAGTTCTGTGAGCACTTCGTGTCCTGGGTGGTACCCCCGTCCCTACTGGACTCCCGTGTCCAGCCCTGGGTGACTGTGGTGCTGTTTGTGCTTGCTTTGAGGCTTTGTCATGGGCTGTGAGTGCTATCAGGTTTTTAGACTTCGTTTTGGATTTGAAAATGTAAACCTGAGGGTATCAAGAAGAGCTGCCTGTCGCGGAGGAGCTCAGGCTGCAGGAGCAAACCTTGCTACCAGGAGTCTGCAGGAGGGAACGTGCTGGGTGGGCAAAGGGCCCCACGTGTGAAGCCCCTTCCCTTCTTGAGAGCAGCCAACCTCCATGCAGGGCAGGGGGTTGCTGTGGGGATGAGGAGTGTGGCTCCTTCCTCGGCCCGCTCTGTCTCCAGCGGGGCTCCTTCCTGGCAGCGCAGCTTGTATTTTGGGTGCCTGGGTCTGCCCCTGGTTCTGCTGCCTTTCAGAAGCACATGGGCACATCCTCCAGGGCATCTGCCCTGGGTACCTTTAAGTATTAAACCACCTCATTCCCTATGACTTCAGAGGAGGCCAGAGCCCTGTCGCAGGTCCCTGTCAGTCTGTCTCTTGCACTTGATACGTGAACTTCAGAAACATGGTCTGATGAAACTCGCAAGCACAACTCTTAACCTTTCTGAATCCAAAAATCTTGCTGCTTCTCCTCCTCCACCTGCCCTATCCTGCTAATTTAGATTAAAATTCAACAGTGTCTAATGCTGCTTTGCCAGATCTGACAACAGAAGGACTGTCTAAATTGCTGAAATGGGAAGTCTGGACCTGTTCCTTTGAGAAACTGGACTTGACCTTGATGAAAGAGCAGCGTGCTCAAATGGCACGCAGCCCTGCACCTCTCCAGGTTCTGCACCTTTTGTAAAGGGGAAAACCATCAAACTGCATTTTGCAGTAACATCCTCCCCCTGCTTTGCCCTTGGCCAAGCGCTTGGTGCCTTATGTGGGTGGCCTTGGGTTGGGGGCATGGCTGGGCTCCCGCTGCAGCAGGGAGTGGGGTCTTGCAGCCCCCCATGGACACCCCGACACTGCCTCTGCTGCACTGCAGAAAACAGCATCTCAGTGCCTTCTGCATGCCTGGGAGGACTTGGAAGTTATTGGAGCCTTTTCCATTCTGGCCTTTCAAAGTATTGCCAAAACCCTGTTACGACTCTGGCAAGCTCTGTTTTGTGAACGCCGGTGTCGCCTGCCTTACTGTGAACGAGACAGTCCCTTTCCATGTCTCGCAGCCTTTCCTGGTGGTTCTGGGCTTCCCCATCCAGAAGACCCTGTGCAGAACCCAGGGTGGCTGTTTGGCTCCGGCTGATCCTTGAGCAAGGCTTTATCTGCTCCAGCCTTGGCTCTTGGGAAACAGCCCTGGCTCCTGATGCTGTCTGGGTGGCAGCCTCTGTATCTTCTACCTGTGAATTCCTGGGGCCCTTATCGCGTCTCAGTCACTGCCCCTCAGAGTTCAGCACTGACTGATTTATGTCCCTCAGTAGCAACAATGTTTTCTACAGAAAAAACAAGATTAAAGCTAATTTTGCTCCTTTCTGCCTCCCGGGTCAGTGCTCTGCTCCAGGGGGCCATGGCTGGTTGTTTTTTTCGTTTTGCCTTTTTTTTTTACTTAAGGAGCAAACATTTTATGGGCCAATAAGTATAGAACCTATGTAAAACAACTTCAAGTGTCTTAACTCCAAGTTAACCAGCAGGTTTGTATACTAAGGACCAAAGCAAAAAACAACAAAAACCCTAGGATAAAATCATTCCACTCAATGTTGCTTAACTGTTTAGGGCGCAGTTGTGTCCTTGAGGAAAGGGGAGGTTCCTGTGCTTGAATTGCGTGTGCCATTCCAGCTCTCAGAAGTGCAATTTAATGTTAATTTTACTGATGGTCTGACCCCAAGGTTGTGCCATGAGGAGTCCCAAGGAGAGAGTGAGTGAGGAACTTATGGGCAGAGGAGCAGGGTTCCTGTCCCTGCCCATGGCCAGGGGCTGCTCAGCATAGGGGGTCTTGGGCCAGTGACTCCTACATTGTTACTGCAGTCACCTTCCCAAGTTGCCTCTTGGACAAAATACAGCTCCTTTGCTATCACCAGGCAGCTTTTGTCACGTTTTTGGCTCTCTGGTTTCTCTCAGTGTTGCGAATCAGCCTGGGCTTCGCAGGGAAGCGTGACCCTAGCCAAGGGCTTTGAGACAGGGAAAGGAGTTTAACTGGACGTTTCATTTGGGAATTGACTGACTGGGGAGAAATAAGAAGCACTGTGGGCCTCAGGCTTTAACTGGGGCAGGATCCTGGCCCACATGCAACTGCTGTCATAGGTGTAAAACCACTCTTGCTGCCTAATGAGGTCTCTAGTGTGTGAAGCCCTGGTGATGGTGAAGCGTGGCTGGCAAGTAGTATGTGAGTGTGATGTGACACACGTTAGACTCTGAGCCTCTTACAACATATGGTCTGGTCTGTACTGTCTGAGTCGTGTTTGTTTGCAGATCTGTGACGTGAGTGATACTCATCCTACAGACACATCAACAATCTTTGTTTAAAAAAAATATATTCTGCTTTGTGTGTGTAACCAAGTTGGACAGAAAGCACGTGTGCCAATGCTGTTTACATGACTACAATGTGTAATGCTCCTGTCTAATGTTACCATATGCCTTATGTGTGTCAAATGTTAATTAAAAGCATAACAAAACCCTCAGTGCTATGCTGCTATATCTTCTGCTGAAATGAACTCTCTGTCCCCAGCTCAGCCTCTGGGGCACTTGTGTTGCTTCTCCAGGTGGTCAGACACATCCAGTTTATAAACCCCAACTCTCACAGGGTGAGAACGTGCTTCTGCTCTCAAGGATAACTGTTAATTGTTGCCTTGAGTGGTGCATTGCCCTGTCCTGGAGGGCAGCAATGGTGATTTTTGTTTGCAAAGCCCTTATATGGCCCCTGCACTTTGCTCTGTCAAGGTTTCTTTGGAGCGAGTTGGGATTGAGCTGGGAGCCTGGGGTGATGGGTAAGACAAAGCATGAACAACCACTACTCAAAGATAGGGGGAATGAATCGTGTTTATTTGTGCTGCTTCATTAGAGCCTGTCCCTGCTGGCACGTTCTGGTGGGAGGCAGCTGCCCTCAGCTGGAAGCTGCTCATGCCCCCCAGGAGGCCACCTGGTTGCCTGCGGCCCCTGGAGCAGGTGCTGGGGAGGGGCTGGAGCCCGGGGCTACTGGCTCTGGGATGGAAATGTCTGGGTGAGCAGCTGACACTAATGACAGCCCGTCCCCAGCACAGGCTCTGGCGGCAGCTGAGCAGGAGGATCCTGCCTGTAGGGGTCAGAGGGGAGAGAGGCTTCCAGAAAATGGGGTTGGGCTCCAGGGGGGCTCCTGCCCAGGTTGGGGTGATGCTGCTGAAAGACAGGGCTCAGCCTGGAGCTGTTGTGGAAACGAGCATCCAGGAGGGGATGGAGTTCCAGGGGAGCTCTGGTCCATGCTGAGGCTTTCGGGGGGCAGGGATGGGGGTACTGCTGTCACTACTGTGCAGGTTTCTGGCTGCCCCTGGGGACACAAGGGCTCCTTGGACAAACATTTCCATTTTGCTGAGCTGTCTGTGTTAAGCTGCGTTTTTTTTACCAGCTGGGAAGGAAGAAGAAACGAAGGCATGAGCTGTGGCTGCTCAGGCAGGGAGTCTCAGACAATTCCCAGTTTCTTCAGCACTGTGCAAACCTCACGGAGATACTGGGCATCCGGATAACCGTTCCTGTGGGGCAGAGAGAAGTGCTGTTAATCCTGAGGACGGTGCTAAAACCCCCGAGGGCAACTGCAGTTTATTTTTTGCCCCATCCCTTCACCAGGGGCTGAGAGTGGAAGTCCTGCTCCCAGGGAGCTGCTGCTGCAGAGCCCTGTCATGGGAAAAGCCAGCAAGCTGTGAGGGAGCGGGGCCCAGAATTCTTGGCCACAGGGAACTTATGGGTGTGGGGTGGGCAAGGGCTTTGTCTCCAGCTGGAGGGTGCCAGGGCTGGTCTGCCACACCACAGCTGCCCTGGGAGCTGAAGCAATGGGAGGCACCAACTCAGCCGTCACGAGGGCCTGGGAGAGCCACCCATGCCAGGGTTTGTTGATCTGGAGCCCACGGTTCTCCTCCTCCAATTATTAAAAAAAATATTCAACCCCACACCTGGAAGTTTGGGGTGTGCTGGGCCATACCTGGCTTTGCCTCCATCCCAGGAGGTTTTGTGTGGGATAAGGCCCCATGTCACTCTCTCCTCTCCATTAAAGGACTTGATCTGGAACGTCAGCCCCTGCTCAAATGCTTTCTTCAGCAGCACTGCTGTCTTCTGCCCTTCCCTGTTGTCAGGCAGGAAGGCACAGAAATTCCCCCCTTTGTAAGGCTGTCCTGGGCGGGGGTCACCAACCTTAGAACAGGAAGAAAGTGTTTTAAATACCAACCCAAGCGCTGTGCCTCTGAGACTCTGTCTAGTTTGAAAATGCACAGAGTGTGGCCCCTGTGGGCTGACAGTCTCTTTGAACCAAAACCAGAGGTCCTGTGCTGTTCAGTAAACAAACTGCCCCAAAACCTGGCGTGGAGCTTTTTGCCTTCCACAGGTCAGCATCTCTGATGCTTTGCCTGTGTGGCACGAAGCTGTAGCTGTCGTCCCCCCCTGGCACCCCGAGAGAAAGAGAGTACCTACCCCTTGTACACCATCAGGGATGGTGTAGGCAACCTGGAGTGTCAGGTCACGATAGTAGCCAGGCAGACTCTGAGACAGGAAGGAGATCTTGAACGTCCCTGAGATCTTGCGGCTTGGGGCAACTGAAGAGCTGCAGCAAGCCAACTGCGTGCCATCCGCTGCGAAACACGTCCTGCACAAGGCGTGACCGCAGGGGGCCTGGCAGGTCATGCCTGAGCCCTGGCAAGCGTCACACTGGCCCAGAGGGGTCTGGCCACTTTCCTGTCCAAGGCTGGGGCCCCTCTGCCATGAGGAGGGGTCGGGCTCCTCCTGCACATTGCTCCTGCCTGGGGGAAGCAAGGCCTGTTCCTGGCCCCCGGGCTCGGATGCCAGTGATGGTTCAGCTGCAGTAGCCGCAGCCCTGTATGGCCAGGTGGGCAGGGAGCGAGGAGCTCCGTCTGCCACGGGAAGGTGTGAGCACCGCTGACCCATGGCTTCAGTGTGGCCTCCTCGGCTCTTGTCTCTTGCAAACTGGAATCTGTCTGGCAAAACCTGCTTCAGCCGTGCAATGTCAGGCTCCCCCACAGAGAGTTTTGTCTTCATCTGTTCCTGGGATGCCCTCAGGCCAGGACTCGGCTTATCCACCACGCTAGGGCTCAGAAGGCTGCTTCCTCCTTGCACAGCCCCAGGGTCAACATGGTCACTGGCCTCCTCCTGACCCAGCGTCTGCTGGAACCTCCAAGGGCTGGGGGACCTCTTGTCCTCGACCTCTGGCAGCTGGGGAGCCCTGAGCAGCTCTGTGGAGTCTGCTCTGTCAGTAATGTCCAGGTACAGGGGCTCCAGGCTGCTGGGAAGGGCTGCACCCGGCGCTGTGTCCCGGCTTCTGCTGGAGAGGCTGGCCCTTGAGAGCCCCGTGCTCTCTGGTGCTGGGGACAAGGACGAAGACTTCAGAACATGGAGCCTCCTGGAGGAAAATGCGTGGAAGGCCTCAGCCACTGCCGGCAGCTCCTCCCTGGGGCAGGCGAGATACAGCCTGTGCTTGTCTTTGCTGAGCCCAACCCGGGGGCAGGTCCCTCGCACGAGGCTGCACAGCTCGCTCAGGGCACCATCATCTGGGCCCTCCACAGCCAGCTCAGCGTAGCTCACGCTCTGGCACACAAGGTCCGGACACTTCTGCACAAGAGCTTCCACCTTCCACTTGGCCTGCTGAAGCTTGCTCGGGTCGGCTGCCCGCAGCGTCAGCACCGTGCAGTCCCTGCTGCGACGCTCCGAGATCCGCACTGCCCCGTCCCCGCACAGCTCAGCGATGGCGGAGCCGCAGACCTCCCTCAGGTAGGACCACTGCAGGGAGTCCAGGCTCATCTCCTCGCTCACACCACCACCTGCCCTGCCCGCCGCTGGGGACTTCTCGCTGTCCTTTGTCCTTGGCAGGGAGAAGCTGCTGGACCGTCGCAGAAGAGGCCTGGATTCAGGGGGTTTAGACTCAAAATCTGAAGAGGTCCTTGTGGTGGCAAAGGTACGAGACGTAGTAGTGAGTGGGTGGTGCTTGATGGGACTTGAGCCTTGGGAATCCCCAGGATGCTGCAAAGAGCTGTTTTCTTTGTCCCCAAGGGAAGACAGAGCCCCGTGTCGTGTGAGCCTGGCACCTCCTCTCACATGGTCCCATTCTTCGGGGTCATTCTGCTGAGACTCTGCATCTACAGCCACATCTGTGGTAGCACCATGGGGCTGGTGCTGCAGGGTGGGTGCTGCTGGGTCAGCTGGACCGAGAGCATTGCTCTCGCACAACTGCTTTACAAAAAGATGTGCCTGTCCCACTGGTGGCAAGTCCCGAGCCTGAGCCCCATCAACCCTCAAGTTGCTGAAGTTGGCAGCCAGCTTGAGCTCAGCTTTCAGCTCCGGCCTGACTGGGCTGAGTCCCAGGGGGTCCACAGGCGCCTTGGGCTTGTGCAGCGCAGCCCTCACAGGGCGGGGGGTTGCTGGGTGCGAGGGCAGGGAGCCACCAACTGCGTGTGCACCCCTCCTGGTGCTGGAGCTCTGAAGGAACTGCTTGGCCTGGGACACATCAACAAGGTTCCCGATCAGGTAAAGCTGTTTCTCGTCCTCATGGCAGAGCAACTGAGGATACAGCTCCTGCAGCTCGTGCATCAGAGCCCGGAGTGCCTGGCTGTCCATACACATTCCTCCCTTGGTGATCTTCTCCTTGCGCAAGCTCACCTCCAGCTGCTGGTAAAGCTGCTGCAGGGCCAGGCGGGCCTCTCGCAAGGCCTCCATGTCCCCTGACACACCCGCAGATGGTTGGAGGTACAGTATGGCGATACCATCGCTGCTAATATCCACCACATCCACATGATGCTGGCGCAGCACCCCTTGGTACTCGGCAGCACAGAACCTCTGCATGTACAGGTAAATGTCTGAGTCCATCACCAGGGAAAAGTCCTCCAGCTGTTCCACAGCTTCCCCATCCACTGGCTCCCGAGGTAATGGGACTTTACCCACCTTTTCACGTGCCTGGTCCCAATTTGGCAGGCTTGGCACCTCTTGGGCTGACTCAAAGGTGTCAGGCAATTCCTGGTGGTCGTGTGTTCTGGTGTCTTTGGCCTCATGGCTGGAGCCTAGCAAGAGGATCTCTGCAGTGGCTTGGTTCCTGAGGTTCAGGCTGCCCAGCAGGTCTCTGCTGAAGGCCTGCAGCTCTGTGAATGGTCCCTTGACGATGCAGTGGGTGTTCTTGGGGTCAAAGTTTAACTGCACGTTGCTGTAGCCTTTATGCAAGTTCCTCAGGAGGGTTTTGCCAGCAGAAAGCTTGTCATAGTCAACTGTCACACAAGCGCCTATGAAGATCTGCAAGTAGAGAGCAAGGGAGTGAGAGAGTAAGGACCAAAAACAACCCCCTCCAAGGCACAGGGGGAGAAAAATGCAGACATGATCTGCCACCTCTCCCTCAGCATCCTGCTTTCAATCGAGATGGGAGCACCACACAGGCAGGACCGAAAGCCCCAGCCAGCCCAAACCACTCTTGGACATTGCTCGTGTAGTCAAAAGCTTTCTGCAAACAAGGAAAGCAAGGGGCAAATTGCAGAGGTGTGGCCCCACTTCTACACACTGGGAACTCTGCAAATAGTTGCCCTCTTGCTCTTCCAGAGCTTCAAGCAGTCTGACACTACAGGCCTGTGGGACAGTCTGCAGTGCCAGGCCAAATCCCGACGCCCTTGTTTTCAGTATTCAGACACAAAAAGGTGAAATGTGGCTACTGCCATACTCTCTTGAAACTAGAGAAAGAGGCAAGAACTCTTCAAAACCTCCTAGACATCAGCATGTCTGCCTCCTCAGCTCTCCCGAGGAGAGAGGGAAAATCCACCATGTGTGTCCAACTAATGACACAGCAGAGTCATTAACAGGATCCCTCGTGTGGCACCAGATGGACTGGGGAAAAGTGACCATTCCCTGCAGTCTGACTGTTGTCCTTTGCTGTGACCAAACACCAAACAGCCACAAACGCAGCCTGCTGGGCTGTCCCCCTGTTACTAGCACTGAAAAAAATTAATTCCTCATTTCAATATGAATAAGAATGGGTTTGCTTTAAGTCTAACTAAGATTAAAGGAGAGAGCGAGGTCTCCCGCCACGAGCAGGCCCGGGAGCCGCTGGGGCTGTTGCCGCCGCGGGGCCAAGAGCCCGCTGCCCCGGGGCTACCTCATCGGGGCTGGGCTCCGCGACGTGCGCCGTCACTTCCAACGGGTACTTCTTCCCTCCGACCGACAGCGTGTGGTTCTTTGCCTTCAGGATCCTCTGGGCCACTGGATGGGAAAAGCCAGTAGCCACTGGCGTCAGCCCGGCCTGGAGCCAGGGTCCCGGCCCTTCCCAACGGGAGGGGGGGGGGGGGGGGGGGGGGACGNNCCCCAACGGGGGGGGGGGGGGGGGGAGGAGGGGACACAGGCCGGGAGACGGGCGGGGACAGGGGGCTGGGGCCGGCCCTTACCTTCGGGCGCCTCGAAGGTGATGAGGGCGCAGGGGGGGTCCCCGGGCAGCAGCCGCAGGTCGGCGATCTCGCCGCCGCCGTTGCGGGAGCGCAGGAAGTGGATAGTCAGTTTGTCGGCCACTCTGTCGGGAGGCAGCTCGGCGGGGAGCCCCCGCACCCGCACCGTGCGGCCCGTCATGCCCGGCCCGCGCCCCGGGGCTCGGCACCAGCCCGGGATCCCCCTCACCGCGCCGGGGATCCCCGCCCCGTCCGCCCCCGCCGAACCCCGGCCCCAACCCCACGGCCCGGCCCGGCCCGGCCGCCTGCGCCGCCACCGGGAAACGAAAGCGAAACCGGGGTCGCCCCGCCCCGCCGGGCCCCATCCGCGTCGCTGTCCTCCCCCGGTCCCCGCTGGCCCCCGCCCCGGAAAGGGCCCATCCGCGCCCGCAGAACTTGTGCTGGGCCCGTTCCGAATCGCCACGACAGACACGCCGCTCCCGGCAGATGCTTTTATTGCCACCGCGGCCAGGGGCCAGCGGCTACACCGACTGATGGGGGTGGCCGGGGCTACCCCGCGTCCTCCATAAAAACGGCCACCCCCCACCGTCCCGCCGGGACATAGGCGAGGGCGTCCACCTCGCCCCCGCCGCGGCTGGCCTTCTGGAAGTGGATCTCCAGGGTGTCCCTCATGGGCTCCGCGCCCAGCACGTCCGGGATCCCCGAGAGCAGGACGGTCCTGCGGCAGCGGCAGGGCTGGAGCTGGGCAGAGACGGGATCAGCCACGGTGGCCTCGCGGGGGAGAGGGCCCCCGGGAGCACTCGCTCAGTTCGGACTGCACAAAGAGGGGGGAGCGGGGCTTCAGGAGCCCCCCTGTGCTGGCAGGTGCTACATGGCACCAGGGGCTGTGCCCTTACCTGCAGGTTAGTGACGTCTCCACTCAGGCACGGTGATATTTTGAGATCGTATTTTCCTTTCCCAATAAGCACCTGGATGTGGCCCTTCGCAATTAGCGGCTCTGCCACTGCAGGTGGAGAAAGAAGCCCTGAGCTCCCCCGGGCCCCTGCTGAGCTCCAGGGAAGGCTGTGTCCCTGACACAGGCACCGAGGCTGGCACTGCCCAGCCCTGGCTCACCTGCACCAACACACTCCTGGGGGAGACATGGGACAGCCCGGGCCCACCCTGCGTTCCCCATTTTCCCCAGACACAGCTCCATCTGCTCCCAGGAGACCTGTGCCCCCCCCTTGGCCAGTGGGGCACCTCCCTCCTTGCCCCACACACCCCCATCCTGCGCAAAGGTCAGCACCACTTGTCCATAGTTGTCCAGGAACTCTCTGCTCTCCACCTCACCGCCCCCATTCTTGGTCTTGCTGAAGAAGAGCTCCAGCTTGTCCAGCAACACCTCATCAGGGATGTCCAGGCGGGGCAGGTCGGACACCAGGATAGTCCTGCTGCTCCGTGTCAGGCTGATCTGGGGATGCCATGGGGGGAGTCAGCGAGGGCTTGACTTGGGGAGCAGGGCAGGGCTGTGGCGAATGTGTGCAGTGACCAGGCACAGCCAAGCTAGTGCATGCCCAGGACAGCTCTGCAGCCCTTTGGGACCCACCTCCAGGGCAGATGGCAGCAGCAGGTCCACTGGCGCCGCCTGCACCCGCACCCTGCACTGCTCCAGCTCCTCCAGCTCCTCCCCGAGGCTCAGCTCCACCGTGTGCTCCTTCGCCTCCATGATCCTCTGTGCCACTGCAAGCAGGGAGAGCCCCCAGCACTGGGGATTGATGCTGGCCCCAAGTGCCCCGTGGGACAGGACATGGGGCAGCTTTGGGGAGGGAACAAGACCCCACGCAATGCGAGCGGAGGGGACAGAGCTCCGAGCTCTGTCCTGGGAAGGGGGGATGCTGGGCAGCCCAGAGCCCATTGCCCAGGACACGTGATTGTGTCACGACACTTTTCACTCTTACCCTCTGCCTTCTCAAAGGTGACAAGAGCTGAGCCCCCCAGCAGAGGGTAGCGGATCAGTGGGGTCAGCATCAGCTTGTTCATGTCCTCCTTGTTTGTCACAAGTCCCTTAAACACCATTTTCTTCTCCGGCAAGGAGGGCAGCATCTAGGTTCAAGTACAGAGACAGCACCTGGAGAAGACTGGACCCCACAGAGGACCTGTCCCTGTCAGTCCACAGACTAGAAACAAGCTCATGGCTCAAAACAAACAGCCAAAGAGCCCCATCAGAGTCTCTCCAGGGCCTCGGCTGTGCCTGGGGTCCCAAAGCCACAACTGGAGCTTCTGGCCCCAGCAGAGGAGCAGTGCCAGTTGTCACACAGTGCCCAGCTGCATTCGCTGCAGCCCCTCCAGCCAAGCTGGCAACAGCTCCCAGTGCCCAAACACTCCATTACCATCACCAGATCCTCCCCGACGACCCTCTTCCTCAATTCTTCCAGTTTCTTTTTCAGCAGCTGCTTCTCCTGCCTAAGTCTGTTATTCTCCTCCTTTGCTAAAAAAATGCCCATCTGGAAGGAAAGAAAGAGGGGGCAGCAAGGAGGGGCGAGGGGATGCAGCACATCCTCCCTTCTCAGCACCAAGCCCTCGAACACAGCTCCTCACACACCATTTCCTGGCTCCTGGCTGCCCCCAGCCCTGCCCCGGCCCCCCACCTTACAGCCTCCACCCCCTGCACACATATAATTCTTGGCACAGGCCTGATGTGACATCCCATGGAACCTCTACTGGGTCCAGAGGTTGAGATTAGTTGTTTATTTATTACTAGTTGTATTAGTTGTTTAACTTAAATAAAAAGGTTTTAGTTAGAATAAATTACATAGGATTATAATATGGTGTGATTGATGCTGTTTGCCTGGCTTTGCTTAGCACCAGCATCTGGATTTGACAAAGCCTTCAGGCCACAACAGAGCTACTTTTCTTAGTAATTTCCCCAGCAGCTGGTGCCAAGCTTTGTTTGGCCTTTTAGCATGAGGAAAATGTCGATAACACACCCATGTTTTGACAGTGTTTTGCCTAAGTCTGGGATTTTTCAGTTCCCTGTGTTCTGCCAGCGAGTACAGGTGCATGAGGAGCACAAACCAGGAGATAAGGAGGCTCCAGCCCTTGGCAGCAGCTGGGAACCCACCAGATGAGAGCAGCAGAGGGGGGTGAGGAGAGTCCAGACCAAAGATCACTGTTGCACTAAAAGGCAGGTGAACAGCGTGAGGGTGGGTGTAGAGAAGCAAAGGTGTAATTTCCTAGAGATTTCTCTGTTCATTGCTCCCTGGAGGTGCCTGGCCCGGGCTGACCCCACTGCTGCACCCCTCAATTACATTACTTTTATAAAACCCAAGTCCTGAAACTCTGCTGTGGGAAACTGAGGAAGGAGGGAGCACTGGGGAGCGGCTGGGGAGCAAGAGTCTTGTGTGTGAGGAGGGAGAAGGGGCACCGGGGGCTCGTGTCCCCCCTGGCACTGCAAGGGGACCCTGGTCCCAGCAGTGACGGACTCGGGGACACACACACATGACGTTTTGGCACCAGACAGGACATTTACTCAGGCCTTTTACCAGCTTTCCTTTGCATGAGCAGCTCCGTTAATGCAGGGCAAAGGTGTCTCAGAGCAGTGAGCCCCACCACCCACCACCACCTTTCCCGGCCCAAGACGACCACCAACCTGGCAGGACTGATCTTCGTCAACGTTCAGACACATTTGTTGCTCAAGATTTTTATGAAGAAGTTCTCCCTCTTCCCTCAGCTCCCGCGTCCGTTGCTCCACGGCCTCCTTGGCTGCCTGTATCTTCTCCTGGTCTTGCTCCAGAGCATAACAGAGCTCCTGCGAGACACACCATCGGAAACTGAGACCCCAGGGGCGCTGGGATCCCCCACTGCCTGCCCCCTCTTTCCACCACCCCACCCCCCCCCACTTCTCTCTGGGGAACAGGGGGCTGCCCCCCCACCAAGCCCCGCACCCCGGCACAGGCTCTCCTAACCCCGGGATACACACCCTCCCCTCTGTTAATCCCGGGACACCCCCTCCCTGCCGTTAACTGTGGGATACACCTCCTCCCCGCCGTTAACCGTGGGATACACCTCCTCCCTGCCGTTAACCCCTCTCCATCACTCCTGATTTTTAGTCCAAGAAAAAATAAGAAACTCACAGTTCAAGAAAAAAATAAGAAACTTAAGCTCGGGCCCAGGGCGCCTCCCGGGGGGTTTTGTTTGGCCCCGACCCCCCCCCGGCCGCGGTGGGACGTACCTGACACTGCTCGATCTCCCACCGGACGCACTCAAGGGTCCCGTCCCGCGGGTCCGCAGGGGGCGACAGCCGGATGAAGGAGTCCTAGGGTCGGAGGGGTCCTCAGACACGGCCACACTCTCCCCGCCCCCCCCCCCCGGCCCGGCCCGGCCCGGCCCGGTCCCGCTCCCCTCGCCCCCGCCCCGCGGGTCCTCGGGCTCAGCCCACCACTCGCCTCATCCGAGTCCATCGCTGGCAGCGGGGAGCCCAGCACCTAACCCGGCCCAGGGGGACCCCGCAACTGCCCCCACCCTTCGCTTTCGCTTTCGGTCCCACAGCCCCGCCCCGGCTCCGCCCCCCCCCCGCGCCCAGTCCCGGGGCGGGGGGGACCCCGTTCAGTGCGTCCTGTGGGGAACGGAACTATTTGACACGGTCCGATTTAGAAACTATTTAGGATTTATTAATCATAGAATCACGGAATGGTTTGGGTTGGAAGGGACCTTAAAGACCAGGGCAGGGACACCTCCCACCAGAGCCGGTTGCCCAAAGCCCCATCCAGCCTGGCCTTGAACCCCTCCAGGGATGGGGCAGTCACGACTTCCCTGGGCAGCCTGGGGCAGGGTCTCACCACCCTCACAGCAAAGAATTTCTTTCTGGTGTCTAATCTAAATCTCCCCTCTTCCAATTTAAAACTGTCACCCCTTGTCCTGTCACTGCACCTCCTGACAAAGAGACCCTCCCCAGCTCTCCTGTAGCCCCTTCAGATATTGAAAGGCCGTTATAAGGTCTCCCCGGGGCCTTCTCTTCTCCAGGCTGAACAACCCCAGCTCTCTGAGCCTGTCCTCACAGCAGAGGGGCTCCATCCCTCTGATCATCTTCATGGTCCTGTGCTGAACCCGTTCCAAGAGATCCATGTCCTTCCTGTGTTGAAGAATCCAGAGCTGGACACAGAGCTCCAGGTGGGGTCTCACGAGTGCAGAGCAGAGGGGCAGAATCCCACCCCTGTTCCCTGGGCAACAGGAGATTTCCAGAGGGGACAGGGGATCCCGCGCAGCAGGAGAGGGCTCTCCCCGCTCCTGGACACACAACA
This sequence comes from Scolopax mira, assembly GCA_004320125.1. Taxonomy (NCBI): domain Eukaryota; kingdom Metazoa; phylum Chordata; class Aves; order Charadriiformes; family Scolopacidae; genus Scolopax; species Scolopax mira. The sequence goes on along the minus strand of BJBW01007009.1, from coordinate 29,770 downwards.
CAACCTCCGCACCCCAGGGAAAGAGGCTCAGCAACACTCTTTTTTATACAGCAAAACAAATGGGTTTTAGTAAACATTTATTGATGCAACCTTGTTACACCTTTAGAATCGCAGCTTCTGGAAGAACCATTTATTCTTCCCTGTCTTGTATCTGAAGGAAAAGCACAAAGGTTAGAGATGAGTCTGTACCCGCTGCAGCCGCAGAGCTCCTGCTGCAGAAGGGGCTTCTGAACAGAAGGGCCCACAGCCCTTGGAAAACTGTTCCCATCTCATCCCACCAACCCCGCCCAGGGCAGACAGCTGTGTGAATACACACAGGAGGTGATGAGGAATACACTTAACTAAAACCATATGCAAAAAACCCAAGGCAGAAGTGCCCACCACAGCAACTCAGCCACACTGTGGCACAACTGCAGCCAGTGCCAGTACTGGCGTCATTTGCTGCCACCACTGGAGAGAGGAGCTTCCAACTCACCTTTCCTCAAATTTCACCTTGGCCTCACGTCTGGCTTTGCGCTTTAGAGCGGGGTCCCTGAACACGTCCTTATTGACTACCGTCTTGTCCAGCGGAATATCCACGGAATACCTGGGTGGGAAAGCAGCAAGGTCATGGGACCCTGCTCAAGGAGGAAAAGAGACAGCAGCCTCAACCTGTCAAACGCAGGTGCTACTGTCAGGTTAACGGATGGGGGCTCTTAAATCTTAAAGCCTCATCTCTGGAAATCACCAAAGCTCTAGAGCACCTAAATGTTTTTAATTCAAGCTACAAAGAAAATGGCTAACGGCTTCATGAGAGACAAGCCGCTTTCTCCACAGGCTCCACTTGGTAGCCTGGGCCAGCAGGAGCTCCATGGGAAGCTGGAGAGACCTCCCTGGGCACAGCAGCTCCACCAGCACCCCCAGACCCTCATCGCAAAGGCTCATTTAGTGACACCCCCTCATCGAAAGCAAAGTGAAATAAAAGCCAGCTGTCCCATTTCATAATCACAGGCATTTCCCCTCAGCCTCACACCCCCTACCTCCCCATCTCGGCAGAGCTAATGACCCGGGTTCATCCAGCCCCGTAACTAAAGACGGGAGTGCCTCCCACCGGAGCCACGGCCACCGAGAGTAGGGAAAACCTCTCTGTCCCCGCCAGCAGCAGTGCCGGTGGCGCTGGCAGCTCCCGGCAGCAACACTCACCGGGTGGGCATCAGGTGATTGTAGTTGTAGACCTTCACGAAGGATTTGATCTTGGACCGCTTCGCGATCTTCTTCTTGCCCATGGCGGCTGTCACCTTCCGCGGGTACCGGTCGATGCCAGCCACCAGCGCGTGGCTGTACGGCCGGTCCGAGGTGCCGTCGTCGATGTTCTGGAACACAGGGACCGCGGCCGGCGCTGGCACCGGAGCAACGGCCGCCACCCAGCCCCGCGGGAGCCGCCACAAACGGGCAGCGCCCCGGAGCACCCCCGAGAGCCCCAGCGGTGCCGCCCCGCGCTCACCTTCACGATGACGGCCTTGCGCCCCGAGTAGCGGCCGGCCAGCACCAGCACCACCTTCCCCGGCTTCATGAACTTCCCCATAGCTGCGGAGACACCGCGCAGCGGTCACAGCCCGGCCCCGGCCGCCCCCGGCCCACCGCGCCCGCCGATGGCGGCGGATACCACCGGTCCCGGTAACTTACCGAAGGTCCCGCCGCGATGGCGCCCAGACCGGAAAAGGAAGCGGCGGCCGCGCCTCCGACCCTTCCCCTCATGTCACTTACGTCACTTCCGTCCCGTGCGATAGGACAGCTCGCGCATGCGGCGGGTGATGCCGCCGTTGCCGGGCAACAAGGCGCCGCCGCCGGACGTCAGCCCGGCCGTCCGTCCCGGAGTTCCCCCCGCCCCCGATCCCGGCCGTCCCCCGCCCGGACACGCCGGCTCCGCGGCCTCCCCCGGTGCCGGCGGCAGGGCGGGCCCCGCCTCCCCGGGGTTGGGCGGCAGCAGGGCCCCGTGCTAGGCCACGTCCCTGCGGGAAACGCAGCCAGGCCAAAGGCCGGTTACAAACACCAGAAGCCACCGCAGTGAAGAACACAACACAGTCACAGGGCTGGGATCTCCCACACACTTGCCAAAGCCTTTTAATGCATCCCCTCTGCACCACGGGGCCACCGCGCACTGACCATTGCACAGAGATTTGGAAACAGGAGCTCTGGGGCCACTGGGCAAAGCCCTGCACCCACCCGCCTGCAGAGTGCAGCTGCGGGTGGCCAAGGGGCCGGAGTAGCGCAGCCCCTGACCCACGCTTGGCAGATCTGACTCCCTTTCTCTCACACGTTTGTGCTGCAGAGGGCAAGTCCCTCGGCTGCCCCGAGGTAGCCAGGACACTCGCTGGCACCTGCTCGCCAGCCAGGCATTCCTCAGAGCCACGGGCAGGGCGAGAGGCTGCACAGCCCCCAGCAGCTTTGCAGTGACAGTCCTGTAAAACACACATTCCCAGCATCAAGTCACCATAAGATTTCCCTAAAAGCAAGTATCAATTTCAAAGAGCCAAACTTGGTCTTAGAAAAAGCCAGGCTTCTCGAGCCAAACAGCTGCCTAATTTGTGGAAAATGGATGATCTACAACAAAAATACATCAAAAGGCGTCTTTGATGTTTTTCAGCTGCCGGACAGCCAGGTCAACTGGGAGGTTGAATTTCAAGTTGCTCAGGCGACTGAGGACGTTGAGGGCGCTCTCAAAGCCCGTGTTTGCCATGTAGCTCCATGGCTGGTAGTGGGACTGCACCAGAGCTCCAGACTTGCAGATCAGATTTACCCAGGAGACCAGGCGCTGCTCGTTTAGTGCCATACACACCAGGGCTTTCAGTTCCGAGTCTGCACTGCGCTTGAAGGGGTCGTGCTCTGTGAGCACTGTGTGGATGGCTGTCAGCAGGCTCTGCTTGGGGGTGATGGCCACTCCTCCAGTCACAGGCAGGGCAAAGGACTGGGAGAGCTTGCGAGCGGGGGACTCCACAAAGGCTTGTCCATTCTTAGTGTTGTAATACTTCACAAAGAGCTCCCAGGGGTGCATGGTCTGCGGTGATGAGGTGAAGGCAGGAATCAAGCAGGCGATGGGTGCCAGCACCAGGCTCATCCCTTGGGATGAGGCATAGAGCCCGTGAGCCATCAGGTCTCGCAAAGCGATGGTCAACTCCTTCCGCACAGCGAGAGTCAGCTCGTCTCTGCCTCCCAAGGGGACGTCCTGCAGATCTGAGGAACTGATAACGTGCTCTTCATGCTGGTGTTTCATAGCCAGCTGCCTCACCCGCTCCACGGACAACTCCAGTTTCTTAATTAAGGGGGAATAGTCCTTGTTGGCTTGGTCCTTCTGCCAGAGGGTACGAGGAATCTGACCAGCGGCACAGCCAAACTGGCTGACAGCAAATATCTGCAGCACAGCAAGCATGCGACGCATGAGGTTCAGGCCTGTTTCTCGCATCCTTCTGGCATCTTCTGGGTTCACTGATCAGATCAGAAAAGACAAAAAAAATACTCTTATTAAGGAATGAACAGCTTTGCTCTTCCATGCACACAAAAGGAGCACAAATGTCTCCTTTTGTCACTAGAACTGATGCTACTTTTTCTAGTTTCAAAGCACTGAAGCAAACCAGAAAAGCAAGAATTTGCATGGCCTGTTCTTGACAACACCTTTCCTAGTGGTCATGTACACAGGGAGGAAAGATCATTCCTTAGAGATGGCGATATCACACACAAAGTCATTAGGAGATACCAAAACCTGCTGAAGGAGGTGACTGCCTGCTTTCCAGAAGTGCTTTGTCTCAGCAGGCTGACATGCACTGCTTACTCCTGATACCATTATTAAATTCAATTTGAAAGAGTAGCCACAGTGGGTATAGACCAAAGTCCATCCAGGCCAGTCTCCTACCTCTGACTAGTGACAGATGACAATAAATTCCTGTGATAAGTAGACCAGTTGCATTATAAAGAACACTGGATCCATCCAGCTCCCTGTATCTGTTCACAGAGCTAAGAACTCAAAGAACATTAATTACAGCACAGCCCCACACTGCATACAAGACAAGGTTGCTCAGTCTGTCAGAATTTTGCACTGTCAGAAGCCTCTTCTACTCCCAACCTCGGCTGAGGACCAATCTTACCCTCTGCTGCACGCTCAGGTTCTGTGACTACTCTAATGACCCTACAGAAGAGGGTAAAGGAACCAGACACAGGCCTTCTGTAAGCCTGTAAAGAGCAGGAAAGAAACCACCTTCCAGAAAGAAACAAAGTGGCCTAGTGTGGCTGGGGCTGGATTGTGCTTGTCGAGCCTAAAATGAGGTGCCAGAAGTTCCAAGCCAGGCTGTGCCCACCTCGATTTCCAGAAGGACGTGCATTTGGTTTGTAGGAGCCACTACCATCTTTTCTGCCTTCACATTCACAGTATCCATCTTCGGCCTTACCAGAGCTTCCAACTTCATCTACAACAAGAATTTCACAGTATGATTTCATGCTTGTGAAATTAAGCTGTGTATCCCAAGTCAATGCCTTAACAGATTTCTTTGCATCTTTTTTGCGAGCCTCTCATTCTCCCCACCACCAGTTCAGAGAGATCTGTACTTCCCCATGACCCAGACAACCATCCTGCATCCTGTGACGTCGGTGACATCCTGCCTCATAATTTTGTCCAGCAGCTCAATTTGCTCCTCCGAAAACCCAGCACTGACCCTGAATGAAGCTGATGAACATCTCCAGGTCTCTTATCTGTGTCTTCAGCTGTTCCACCAGCTGCTCCTTCACCCTGGCCGGATTAACAATCTGTGCTATGGCAGCATCCACACGCTGCCGCAGTTCCTCCGGAGACAGCGTTGCGACATCTTCGCTCAGGTCCATGTCCAGCTTCTTTATCAGCTCATTTATAATCATCTGCAAAACACAAGGCACGATCTCACTGCCTGGCGCTGCTGCCCATGAGCTTCAAAGTGCCCCTTTGCCCCCCATCACCCCGGGAACAGCCCACCCTGCCAGAGACATCACGGGACAGGTTTACGCACACAGACAAACTACTGATACTGCATTACAGCTGCCGGCAAGAAATAAGGGCTGACTGGCTCCTGCAGCCCGTAAGCTCAGGAACGCCAGAAGGGAAGGGGCGGGAGGGGGCTGGGAGCCTCACCCGCTGCCTTTCCATGACCACAGACTGTGGCAGGGAGTCATAGCTGCCCTCCTGGTACGCAAACGTCTCCAGGTCATCCAGCTGCGTCTTGAGCTGCAGGATCAGCTCTCTCTGCTTCTCCTTCTGCACCTCGGTCTGCTCCTGCTTCTCCTGCTCGCTCTGAGAGAGTCACCGGGAGCCGGTTGGGAAACTCACCCTAAAGCCTCCTCCGGGAGGACGGGGCCGCGGTGCCGACGCGATCCTGTGCCGGCCTTAGGGGGGGGGGCTGGTCGGGCTGGGGTGCTCCCCCGGGGGTCCCCTCCACGCGGGGCGGGACGTTTCCTTCACCCGTGAGCACCCCTCAGGCCGGGGGGACGGGTCGTGCTGCCCGCGGCGGGGCGGTGACAGCCCCGACACCTCCCACTGTCCCGGGCAGGGCCCTCCAGCCCCGCGGGGACCCGGTACGTGTCCAGCCCGGCCGCCGGGGCCGCTGTTCCCCCCTCCCCCCGCCGGGCGCGTGCACTCACCGGGGCGCGCGGCGCGGGGCACGCGCGGAAGGCGAACTCCTCCAGCTCGCGCAGGAGGCGGCGCTGCTCGCCGGGAGCGGCGCGCGCCACCTGCCGCAGCCGGAACTGCACCTGCGCAAAGTGCGAGGCCAGCGCCAGCAGCGCCCCCTGCAGGCGCCGCCGCTCCGCCCGCAGCCGCGGCACCGACCCGCCGCCCGCCTCCTCCTCCGCTGCTGCTGCCTCCTCCTCCTCTTCCTCCTCGTCCTCCTCGGCCGGCGCCGCTGACACGGCGCCCACCGGCGCCCAGCGCTCCCCCGGGCCTAGCGGGCCGCCCTCCGTCTCCATGGCCGTCGCTACCGGCGCCGCGGCACTGACACCATCTTGCCGGCGCGGCGGGGGGCGGGGCCTGGCAGGGGCGGTGCGGGACCTGCGAGACGCCAGCGCGCCCCCTGGCGGAACGGCGGCGGCGGGGCCGGGGGTCGCGGCGGGGTGCTGGGGCGCGTGGCCCGTTGCGGCGCGCGCCCACCGAGGGCCCGACGGGACAGCGCTTGGCCGGCGACCGGTCCGCAGGGTGGAGTGGCTACGCCGCGCCCGGCCCCGCCGACCCCCGCGTCCGGCCCCGCCGACAGCCGCGCCCCCAGCCCAAAATAGCGTGGGGCGGGGCCGGCACCGCCATGGCGAGGTGAGGACGGGACGGGCACCCCTGTGCGTCGCTGGTCCCGGAGCAGTGCCCGGTCGGGGCTCGGGCACCCTCCCAGTGCCAGGAGCTTGAGGCACCGCCGGCCAGGACTCCCCTGGCCCGGGCAGCGGGGGCGAAGGTGCCGGGAACGGCAACGGAGGACGAGGGCAGGGCCGGGGCCAGGCGGGACACTCACGGGGTCTTCTTCCGAGCCCCGGTGCCTGGTCCCATCCCGACGCCGGCCCTGCTAGCACCGCCCACCCACCCGCTGCTCTTCCCCAGGCAACCGGCAAAGACGCTGTGGTACGACCGGCCGCGGTACGTCTACCTGGAGTTCTGCGTCGAAGACAGCAGGGATGTTAAAGTTGTCATCGAGGACCAGCGGCTGGTGTTCAGGTGAGCCTGCCCCGCCGACCGGGACACGGCCCTGAACGGGGGGGTGGCTCAGAGGACAGAGAAGACTCTGTCAGGGCCAGGCATGCGTGGCCTCAGCCCTTTCTGAGGCAGGCTGTTATGGTGTTTTGGTAGCTGCAAAAATGCGGATGGCGTGGAGTTCTACAACGAGATCAACCTGTACGCCAGGGTCAACTCCAAGGTGAGGTTTCTCTCCAACAAACGTTCTCCGAGAGCCTGTGTCACGCTCAGAGTTAAACCCCAGCCTGTGCAGGTTGAGCAATGCCGCTTCGTGTTGAATCCTGCCTGTTTTCCCAGAGCCTGAGTGGGGTGAGCACAGTTCCTGCCCCTGGGCCTGGCACTGGCAGTGCTGCCTGGGGCCAGAAGCAGCTCATCTCCATGGGTCTGTGTGTCCCACAGCCTGCACGTACCTCAGTTTGAATCCCGTGCGTGTCTGCAGTGCATTACAGAGGGGACTTGGGCAGATACGGAGGTGAGGCATCCCCGATCTCTTGGCAGGACTCACGGGAGAAGCGCTCTGACCGCTCCATCACGTGCTTCATGAGGAAGTGGAAGGAGAAAGTGGCCTGGCCCCGCATCACTAAGGAGAACATCAAGGTGTGTGGGGGCCTGGCAGTGCGTATGTTGTCCCCGCGCCACACTTTGGGCTCCTGGAGACAGCCTGGGACACCCCAACACAGAGATCCCAAAGAGCCTGACCTTCAGTTCATGGACCTCTGCCCTCTGGGAAGGACGGGGCAGCCCTTTCCCTTGACACAGGCAGGGTCAGGACCAGCAACAGGATGGGGCTGCCCGGTCCTCTCTGTGCTGCTCCTCCCTCAGGGGATGCTCTCTCTGCCTGCAGCCGGCCTGGCTCTCCGTGGACTTCGACAACTGGCGAGACTGGGAAGGGGATGAGGAGGTGGAGAGGGCCATGGTGGAGCAGTACGCAGAGGTGAGCTGGGAGCCGGTGAGCCACAGCCCTCGGGGTCCCGGGGCGTGTGTGGGGTGGGTGCTTGGGATGGGGGGAGCTGGGCATTCCAACAGCTGTTTGTTTCCCATCCAGCTCCTGGAGAAGGTGACGGACAAAGGCCCCCCACCGGCCATGGACGACCTGGATGTAAGTACTGCCACCTGCTGCTTCCCCAGCTGCTTCCCCGGTGCCGCAGCTGCCCTTGCCGAGCCCAGCCTCAGGCCTCCGCTGGCCCCAGGCCTCCGGCGGCAGCTCCAGCTGTTCTCCTCGGGCAGCCCGGCCCGGAGACAGCTGGGACCGTGCTCCCCGGGGTTCCCCCCGGGGCCGTCCGCCCGGTGCCGGGGCTGCCCTTCCCTGGCATCTTGCTCCTCCCTTCCGCAGGACGAGCTATGAAGCCGGGGACGCCGCGGGAGGCCGCCCGGTGCACCGGCAGCGTGCACTGCCGAGACAGGGCTCGCTGGGGTTCCCCTCCGAGCGCGGCGGGGAACGTCCGGTCTCCCCGTGCCCGTTACCCGCGTGGGGCACGGGGCAATAAACGTGAGCTACCGTCGCCACTGTCTCTTGTCTGTCGGGCCGCCGACTACCGCCACCGGGAGCGCGCGCACCTCGCGTCACTTCCCGTGTCCCGCCCACCTGCAGCACGGCTGTCGCCGTCAGCCCCGTGCCTCCCGCCGCCGGCGCGGTCATGGCGTTCCGGTGCCAGCGGGACAGCTGGGCCCGGCAGGTAGCGGCGGGGCAGGCGCGGGGGGGTGGTGGGGCGCGGGGACCAGCTCTCACGGCGCCCGCCACCCCCGTTGCAGTTCGCCACCAGGGTGGTGTCGTGTCAGGCGGCGGAGCTGCGGCCTGAGGGCGGCGGGGCGCCGGTGTGCGGGTTCCAGGTGGTGCTGGAGGACACCATCCTCTTCCCCGAGGGCGGCGGGCAGGTACGGGCCGGGCGGGCGGGGAGGGGGGCCGGCCCGGGGCGGGGCGGCGGCACTCACACGCACCCCCGCCCCATACCCGCAGCCTGACGACCGCGGCCTCATCGGCGAGGTGCCGGTGCTGCGCGTGACCCGGCGCGGCCCCGAGGCTGTGCACTTCGTGCCGGCGCCGCTGGAACCGGGCGCCGCCGTTGTGCTCTCGCTGGACTGGGACCGGCGCTTCGACCACATGCAGCAGCACTCGGGTGCGTGACGGGAGCACCGCGCCGGGGGGCGGCCGGTGTCCGGGGAAGAGGTAGCCGGTGAGCGGGTTGGTGGTCAGTCCCCGGGGGAGGGGGCAGCCCCGCAGCCCCGTCCCGGGCGCTGGGCCCGGCAGGCGCCGCCCACCGCAGGTCTCCTCGGCTTGTGACCAACCCCAACAACCCAGGAAGGAGAAGTTCAACCTGGTGGGGCCGTGGTGCTCTCGGGGGGCCGGGGCCGGGGCCGTTCTCCTCTGCCCGCTCCGAAGCATGAGCTCTGCAGCTCCCAGCACATGCCGGGCCTTTGCAATCGTCCTGTCAGCAGAAAAAATACAGTCTGAGGGAAAACCTCTTTTCCCACGTTCAGTGCACTCAAAGCTGACGCTTGCCCTTCTCTTCCAGGACAGCACCTCATCACTGCCATCGCAGAACAGAGGTTTGGATTCAAGACAACCTCATGGTGAGTGGGGAAAAAGCTGCTTTGGGTCCCAACCTGACCTTGTCTGGCATGTGCCAGCGAGCTGGGCCACAGGGAGCAGAGTAAAGCAAAAGCAGTTTGCCCTTGGACATTTCACTCTCACTCAGAGGGGCTGGGAGAGGTGACTGAGCTGGAGAGAAGCTGTGCAAAGTACTGGCTCTGTCTTCTTCTCCTCCTCCAAGTGTCTGGTGTGGACCTGGTGCTCTGCAGATACCAGGGGGAGGAAAGAAGTGTGTCTTGCTCCAGTCACCACGTTCCCAGCAGTGGGATGGCACGTGGTGCCGCACAGACCTTCCAGCTGGTCTTGGCCACAGCAGCAGATGTTCTCCATCGGTGCAGGGAGCTGGGCCGCCAGCGAAGCTTCATTGAGCTGGACACCCCCTCTGTGACAGCAGAGCAAGTTGAGGCCCTGGAAAGGAGCGTGAATGAGAAAATCCGGGAGAGGGTGCCCGTGACAGTGCGGGAACTGGCCACAGATGACCCTGAAATTGAAATGGTGAGTGGTGGGGAGAGACCTAATGATATTGGTGGGACCAAAACGACTGTGCTGAGGATGTCACCCTGTTTGCCCTTGCCCTGCTGTTGCTAGGTGAGAAGCCGTGGCTTGCCTGATGACCATGCGGGGCCAGTGCGAGTGGTTGACATCGAAGGCATAGACTCCAACATGTGCTGTGGGACTCATGTCTCCAACCTGAGTGACCTGCAGGTGGGATCCTCGCGCCACCCCTTCATCCCTGGCACAGTGCATCCAGGGTCTGCTGGAAATTGTGCCCATGGTAGAGGGGACATCAGGAGCCCTGTGCAGGGCGAGCTCCCCCAGGCCAGACATGGGCTGGCATCTGTGTCCAGTCAGGCTCTTTCCTGCTTTGTGACAGAGCCCAGCCCTTGTCTGTGACATTTCCTGAGCTGCCCTGGTACTTTACTGGTTTGGGGGTGCATTGCTGGGGTGTAGCCGTTTGTTCCCTCTGCTTAAAGCTCTGATGGTTTTGAGTGGAGATAAAATTCTTGAGTGTTTCTGTCTTTTCAGTCATTGGTTCAGTCATTGGGAGTCTGTGTCCCAGCAGAGACATCCAGATGCACTGCAGAGTGCAGCCCCTCACTAGCAAATTGTGTTAATTCCACTCTATCACCATCTTTTTTTGGGGGGGTGTGTGTGTGTGTGTGTATTGACCTTATGTCTGATTTTAATCAGTTTATCTTCCCTGGCAGAGAGCCAATATTCACAACAAGACCTAGTCTAGTAGGAACTGATCCTCTGCGTGAGTGAAACCAAAGCACTGTTCTGACCAGGGTGATTTTCTTTTTAAGGTTATTAAACTCCTTGGCACAGAAAAAGGGAAAAAGAACAAAACCAACTTGGTTTTCCTGGCAGGAAACAGAGTGCTGAAGTCAATCGAGCAAAGTCACAGTACAGAGAAGGCTCTAACCTCACTGCTCAAGTAATTCCCGTTCCGCTTCCATTATTTCATCTTTACTGTTCCTTCTAACAAATACCACATAAATCTCAGGGTACCTCTGTGCAGTGCTTTTATCACATTACCTGCTTTTCTTCCTTTAAGAAATCCTTTCTTTGTCCTTCAGAGCGGCCATCCAGATTCTCCTTGTTCTTTCAGAAATGGCCCGGGTGAGCACGTAGAGGCTGTGAAGAGGCTGCAGAGCTCTGTGAAGCTGCTTCAGAAGGTACGAGGGTGGCAGAGAAAAGCACATTTTGGCTGCTTCCCGTCAACCTGAGTGTTGGTTGGGGTAACTGGGGATTGAATTGCAGACATCACGTTTTGTGAAATCTGCTCCTGTCTCTGGGAACACAACTCGGTGTTCACACCGACTCCTCCGCCGGTGGGACAGCTCGTTTCCTTTTCTTTCAGAATAACTTGAACCTGCTCAGAGACCTCGCTGTTCTGATAGCCCAGGACTTCAAGAGCAAACCTGTGCAAAGTCAGCTCTTTGTGTTACACAGGTATGGGGAGTTCAGGGAAAAGGGCAAAATGGGATCTTAGACATTTTGTGGCAGTTGCACCTCTCTGACACCTATGCAGGCTTGTTTCTCAAGGAGGAATATAAACAAGGTGAACAGAACATTAAACTGCCTCAGCCTGCAGGAAGGTCGTGTGGTTAAAGGAGTGTGTCGGTGATTCAGTCACCAAATTCTTCTGGTTTTATAGCTAAGAAATAACCGTCTGACTTCCCTCTGCCCTTGGTATTTTCAAAGAAAACTGAGGAGCTCTATTTCTTAAAGATAAACACTTAAATAATTCCTAATATGTCTGCAGAAATGCACAATGAGGATTTAGATATATAGAAAAAAACTAATTTCCATCCTAACAGCAAGAGGTCAAAGCACCAGGACTGATTGGGCTTTTGGTTTCTGGTTGATATTTTGGACTCTGGAGGGGACTTTTGCTTCTTTCTGAAGTGTTTTTTTTACCCATCCATACAGGAAAGAGGGCGACTCTGAATTTATGAATATCATCGCTAATGAGATTGGGACAGAGGTGAGTCACTGAGGAAGACCTGACACTATGGGCCCTTTCACTGCAGCTTGGGCACGGGCCGGGCCCCTGTTGGTCACCAGCGACGTGAGGTCATTGTCCCCAGCCTCAGCCTGTGCGGGAACCCTCGAGAAACACAGCAGTGAAAATTCAGAGCCTTTCCCCCAAAGAGCTGTGCAGAACCTCCTTGTCTGTTGTAAAATAGAGTAGAGCAGACTGTTAGGGTTGGAAGTGCCCTACAGTGATCCAGCTGCCAACCGTGTTCTTTTACCTGAGTGTGCCCCAGTGCCCGTTCTGTCCCCCACAGTACATGATTGAGTGTAAAAGGTTAAAATCCCCTCTCACTTTTACTTTTTTCAAATTGGGTCTCTGTCTCACTAACGCACACAAACTTCCAAATCGTTTGCATGTGGCCAGTATCCGAGTCCTCTGCCTGGAGGAGGAGGGCACCGGTTATTCTGGAGCAAGGTCTATCTCTCTGCCTGCAGGAGACCCTGCTGTTCCTGACCGTGGGAGATGAAAAAGAAGCAGGACTCTTCCTTCTCGCGGGACCTGTTGAAGCAGTTGAGAATTTAGGTCCCAGGTAACACGTTCTATGGTTTCTTTAAAATTAGTACGAATTCTAGTGTTGCAGACTGAGCAGCCGAGCAGCAGGATTAGGGCTTGCTGAGGACAGGCTGCTCTCCCCTCTGGGAGCGAGTGGCCTCCAGCCCCTGCCCTTCTCGCAGGGTGGCGGAACTGCTGGGGGGCAAAGGAGCCGGGAAGCGGGGCCGCTTCCAGGGCAAGGCGACCAAGATGAGCCGTCGGGTAGAAGTGCAGGCTCTGCTCCAGGAGTTCCTCAGCCACCGGAGCCCCGAAGCGTGAGAAGCAATTCTCAAAGTAGGGCTGTTTTCACAGAGAATAAAGAGCTAAACCCAGCAGCGGGTGTGCACAGGCTGTGTTGGTGATTGTGGAAAACGGGGAGGGGGTCTGCCGTCCACACTTTGCTGCAGGGGTTCTTCCCTTTCTCTGAAAAAGCGGTACACACTCTTCAGTGATTAAAAGTAGTCATTGTTTAACCATTTCATAGGCTTCCTAAAGCCAAGAGAGGGTCCTCCCGTTTCCAATTTACATTGTGACTTTTCACTTTGTACCAGTTCCTGAGGAGTGATTGCTTTGTGACTTACTTATAATAAGTTGGATACATTTAAAAAAACAGAACAGTGGTAAGACGCAGAGAGTTTGGGTATGATATTTGCCAACAAGTGCAGAGAAAATGATCAAGCTTTTACTGCTGAAATTTGCTGTTGCAATCTCAGCTGCAGAGACTACAGGGCGCTGTGGAGCCACAGCATGACAAAGAACCACAGGTAATTGGGGAAATTTCCCCCTTCTTGCTAGAGATGGTACGGCAAGATGTGGGTAACAAACTGAGACCTTGAAGGTGATGGTGGGGTGGCCCTGGGGGAGCCAACCCCCAAAACCACACACCCCCCCCAGCAGCCCCTGCACCCAGGAGCCGATACCCCAGTTGGGGAGACCTTGAACTCACCAGCTGAACATAGGCTCAGCTTTAATAAAATACCTGGTTTACAGACACGCGCATATGTATATGTAGATACGCATCATACATGTATACACACGCACACACACCTGTGTGCCCCACACCTCGCACCGCGGTGAACACACCACCTCGGGGCTCGGGGGATCCCATAAGGGGGGGGTCCAACAAACCAGTGCTTTGTCTCCCCATGGCAGTGTCTGCCTGTTCCTGTGACAGCCACTGTGCCAGCAGACCCCACACCCCCACGGGGAAGCACCCTGCTCCCAGCGGTGCTGTCCCCAGCCCCGCAGCACAGAGGTGGCATGTCCACATGAGCTGCAGGGGGGTGCAGGGTCTTCCCCCCGCTGCCGCCAGGTCCTGGGCTGAAGACCCCTGCCCATGGCCATGGGAAGGGCAGCGGGAGAGTCCCAGGAGCATGGAGCTTGCTGTGCCATCAACTGGGCACAGACTGCTGAGCCTATGACATGACTGGCCTTGTGTGTCAATGCCACAGGAGCCACGCAGCAGCACTGGCAGCCCAGTTGTCGTGGTCTGCTCCCGAGTGGAGTCTGTGTGGGTTCAGCAGGGAGCAAACAGTGCCCGGGGTGCACCCACGGTCTGGTGGCAGCCCCTGAGCCCAGGCACAGTGACACCTGTGGGGGCACCCCTAGACAGCCTTCTTGTCCTGCGTGGCCAGGAGCTGGGAGAGGCAGTAGGGGATAAGGCCGACGGTGGCCAGTGGCACGGCTGCGCTTTTGCAGAAGGAGAGGATGTAGAAGAGCAGCTGCATGTGGGAGGGCGGCCTGAAGGCGTCGAAGAGGTGTAGGACCAGGAGAGAGGCAGCGACACAGCCCAGGCGGAAGGGCAACTTTTGGCCCTGCTTGCCCCGGCAGCTCTCCAGGTACATGTGGGAGTTGAGGGCCAGCCCCAGCCCGAAGAGGATGCCCAGGTTACGGAGGAGGCTGGCAAAGGGGGTGGTGTCAATGTGGACCCACTCAGGGTGGGCGCACCACTTCTGTGCCCTCTCCAGCGTCCAAAGCAGGTCCACACCAAGCACCCGCAGCAGCAGGTAGAAGCCCATGGCGAAGCTGAAGAGGAAGAAGGTGATGGCCAAGTACCGCTGGAGGCTGGCGTGGTAGATGCAGTGGACATGCTGGAAGGTCTTGGCCACGGCCATCCCTGATGGCAACAAAACAGGAGAGGAGGAGGCACCGATCAGCGAGGGATCGCTGGAGGAGCCGAGTGGACCCCCAGCCCTGGGCACTCTGGTGGGGGACATGAGCTGGAGGGTAGCTGGGTGCTCCCGAGCATTGCCGACTGCCCCAGTGGCCACTGCTGCACCCCACTGACCACAGATGGCTGATGCTACTCCCTTGGCCAATGACCTGTGACCCTGCCTGTGCCTTCGGGCCACCTTCTCTGTCCCTCAGAGCCCACCAGCAGCTGGGACTGCCCTAACTGCCTGGGACTCCTGCCTCAAATGAGAGAGGGACAAAGGCATGTCCTGGGGAGCATCCTGCCCGTGATGATGGGGGCAGTGACTGCAGAGCCAGGGACACAGCTTGCGTCACAACCCTGCGTGTGTCCATTGGGATGTGCACCCTTCCTGCGGGTGCTGCCTCTGGCACAGGGGTGCCACGGGAAGGGGATGGGGTCCTGAGGTGCTCACCTGAGATGACCCCTGCGATGACCTGATGGGGGAAGTGGGCAGCAATGAAGACTCGGGAGAGGCAGACGCAGACCTGAACTGCCCAGAACCCCGTCCAAAGCACCATCCACAGCACCCTGCGAGGGACAGGAGCCACATTGGTGCCAGGGCTTGCTCCTGTTGCCCAGGGCACTGCTGTCATGTACTGTGAGCAGTGCCTGGCTTCCCACTGGGCCCACCCTCCCAAACCTCCCACCCTGGAGTGCCATGGTCTTGTGGTGTGCCCACAGCCCTGTGCCGCAATCATGCTGTACATCCATCGGCTCTGGAGCAGCCTCTGCCCAGCACGGCGGGGTTTGCCACAGCTTACCAGTATTTAAGTGTCCTCGACTGTTTCTTCCCCATGGCAGCAGAGAGGATTGCTGTCACCATGGTGTAGTATACGCCGGCTGCGCCCATGGCATGGCCAGAGGGGCTCCCTGGGCAAGAAGAGAGACCCAGGTCAGACCCCTCCTTCAGTGTGGAGCCACAGCTTCAGGTGGGATGGAGTTAACGAACATTAACTGTTACTTGCAGCTGGTACATTGCTATGTTTTGGGTTTGGAATGGGAAATGACACTCATCCCGTGTCCCCAGGTGGCAAGAGTGGGCAGAGGGCACTGGCCATCCCTGATGGCTTGTGCTGAGTGTGCTGGGGATGCTGCAGCCCTTCCCTGGCTCCCATATAATGCTGCAGGGAAAGCACAGACAGAGCTGCTCTGGAACCGGGCAAACCCCTTCTTTGCAGAGAGGCTGCCCATGTTTGGGGCTGGGGGCCAACTGTGGCCCCGGCACGGGCCAGGGCTGGGCTGACCTTGGGCTGGGGTTTGTGCTGAACCGCCACGTCTGCGCTGAGGGTCAAGGTCTGCGCAGGGGCTGCCCTGCCTCCACTGCTGCAGCACGGCTGGTGGCCCTGGCAGCGTGTGATAATAGCCCCCTCTCGAGAGCTGGCAGGGGCCTGTGCCGCCAGCGGGCTGCCAGCCCAGCCACGGCCATGCCAGCACCCCCCTCCCTGCAGGGACTGAGACCCGGAGTGGGAGCTGCCTGTGCAGGTCCCGTGGGCAAGCACCGGGGCTGGGGTATGCTAATGGGGCTGAGTGACCCTACCAGGGCCAGTCTCACAGGTGAGCGGGAACTGCTGGATCTCTGGGGCGGAGGTGTTGCTGTAATAGTCCGTCTCATGAACCCACCAGTATGGTCTCTCCCCAAAGAGGATCCTGAAAAGAAAGAACGAGGACTGTAGCAGTCCTGGGCACCAGAGCAGGAGGGCACGGCAGTGGTTCCAGCTCTGGCCTGGGAGCTGGAAGAAGCAAAGGACCCATGAACGGCTCAGGGTGTTCCGACAGACCCAGCATCCAGCTGGTCACTTGGTCCTGGCAGCCAGCACCACCCGTGTCCCCAGCCCCAGCCCCTGGAGGGGAAGAGCAAGAACTTCCTGGGAGCAAGTCAATGCTCTGAGAAAGAGGAGCAGAGTCTGTTCCCGCTGAGTCTTTTCAGGCACAGAGCAACTGTCTTGTGGTGGCACCAGAGGCAGAGGCCACCTGTCCCTGACACATACACTGGCAGCATGGGCATCCCAAGGGATGTGAGTGGGGGGCACACACAAAGCTGGGGGGGCCAGCATGGCCCTGACCATGCTGTGGGGTCCTGCTGCCAGGATGTGGGGTGCAGCCTGTGTTGTGGGTTGCAGGGAGCCCCAGTGCCTCAGGCTTCAGAGATGGCTCTGTGCTGGCCCAATGCCCCTGTGACTACCAGTACCACAGCCCAGCACCTGCAGAGACAGCACCCACGGCTACCGGCTGGCACCGAACCCTGCTGGGCTGTGGTGCCAGGGTTGATCAGCCCCACAGTACAGACTCTGCTGATGAGGCCATACTGTGCCTGGAGTCGTGGTGGGACCCTTGTGTGTTCCCCACTATGACTCCGTTTGTGGCAATGACCAGCCGTGGAAAGGAAGGGGATGTTGGTGTCCTGGCTCACTCACAGGAAACACCCGCCTAAAAGACCCAGGGAGCACCGAGCCCTGGTCCCACATGTCGGAGCTGTGCCAGGCCCCCTGCAAGCCCCCCCAAGGTGCAACACTCTGAGCAACCCCTGTGCAGAACCACAGCCCCAGCTGATGGCAAAGGGGTCTGTTTGCAGGAGGGTCTGTCCCTGCCTGGCTGATGGGGAGGGGGCAGAGCCACTGCTGGGGAGGGGGCAGAGCTGCTGCTGCTCAGCTGTTCCCACTGCTGAGCCGGAGGCTGACTCTGGGCTTTGCTTTACACCAGTGTCAAGGCTGAGAGTGCACATCTGGCCCGCGTTAGTCCAGCTGTGCCAGCATGCCCAGAGGGAGCTGTGGCACGGGGCCACTCACCACTTGAAGACGAGGTTGAGCCAGTCGCCGATCACGGCCACCCAGATAAGCCTGATGCCCACCGACTCGCTGAAGTGGAACCAGATAGGGAAGAGGACGAAGAAAGCGTTCCTGAGGTCGGCAGCGAAGGAGATGAAGAGGAACCAATCCTGGGAGCCCTGGAAGTGCTCCTGCAGCCAGCGCGTTGCCTGGATGCCTGTGTCGTGCAGGAGGTCCATGCTGGCCTCCATCCTCCCCCGCACCGTTGCCCCTCAGCACGGCTCTGGCTCCTCTGTGCTCCACTGCGCCGCTGGGGTTTTATACTCTGCGGGCTCTTGTTTGCCGCGGGCAGGTCACTTGTCCCAGCACCGATCTTTGGACCCAAAACCACTTTTGCCAAAGGTGCATCACCGGGGGGTTGTTACAAACATGTTTGGAACACCTTACGTAAAAGGGAAAAACAGGCTTCGAGGGCGCGTGGAGCATGGGCTGCTCTAGCCCCAGCCCCAGCACCTTAACCCTTTCCCGCAGCACTGGGGGGATCCCACACAGCAGCTCAGCAGCTCCTGCTGCACCCCAGCTTCTGCTGCTATTGGGGAGGGGACCTAAGCCCCTGCTTGCTGTGTGACCAGTGCTGCAGAGCTGCCACAGCCCGAGCTGTGACACTTCTCCCTCTCCCTCAGCCATCACCCCAGGCACTACTGGAGCATCACAGGGATGCCCAGGAGCAGGGATTGGGCTGTCTGTGAGGTGGGGGCAGGCTGCCCACTACCACCCATGGTGGCTGAAAACCTCCGTCTGATGAAAAAACTCCTTGCTGCCATGGCACTCACCAGGCTTATCTACCCGGGCTCTGCGTGATGGGAAAATTTCAAAGCCTGAGGTACTGAGGCTTGGGGAGCTGCCAGCCACCACCTCCTGATCTCTGTTGAGGGGTTAAAGGATCTTTGCAAATGAGGTCCCCTGGAAGGGAAGACATTCCTCCCAACACAGCTCCCCTCCATTAACCCCCTGCTGCACAAAGCTGTGGGGATGGAGCTGAATGTGCTGCTTGTCCCACGGGTGCTGGATCCCTGCTGTGGGCTTTCCCCCCACCCCAGCCACACGGTCACTGGCAGCAGCGCTGGCACCACAGCTCCATCATCCTGCTCCTCCCTGGGAAGTGCCAGTGAATGAGAACATGAGTGAACATAGAGAGCTATTTCCAGGAGCCTGAGGTCAGCCTGGCAGGAGGAACCTCCTACCCCAGCTCTGGACACACAACCCCAAAGCAGTGGTGTGGGGTGCCCAGGCAGCACCCACTGCAGCAAAACAGGCAGCTGCCCCTGCAAGGAGGCGTTAATGATTAGCAGCCAGTGAAAATGCATCACTTATCTCCCTCCTCGAGAAAGTTCAGGTCAAGATCCTTGAATCACTGCCCCTGTGCTGTTTGCCAGGGTGCAGAGCAGGCAGAGGTCGTGTCCAGAGCCGCGTCCTGCCAGCAAACAGCAGCTCTGCACAGCAGGGTTGCGGGCACCATTCTGCCCCATCACCAGTACAAGGTCTGAAAGGTGAAAACATGGCAAGCCTTCCTCCCTGGAATGCGGGTACAGGCTCTTGGAGCTGCCAGGCCGAGGAAGAGGCATGGTACTTGCGAATGCCTGCGCTCAGAAGAGCATTGGGTGATTAGAGCTTTGCCCCACAAGGGCTGGGGCAGCCAGGCACCAACCAGCAACACGTCTGCTCTCCTAGCATCCACTTCCAGTGGGGATGATGCTCCCATGCACGGGGAAACGTGGGCACAACCAAAGCCCAATCCTGGGCTCAGCATCCTTGTCCCAGGCTGACCTGGTCCAACTCCATCCCTGGGGCTGGAGTGCGGGTGGAGCATCCTCACTGTGCTGGGTAGCGGGGCTGGGGGAGCCCCGGTGCAGCATGTAGGGGGAGGCAGGACCAGGGGGCTCACATTGGTCTGTGCCATTTCCCAGCTGCCCAAACATGAAGGAGAGGAAGTGCTGCCAATGCTGCAGCATCCTTCCCTGTCCCTCCCAGCCTGGCCTCCTGTGCCCAGGGGAGATGGACCCAGGCATCCCAGCCGTGGACTGAGCTCTCAACTGACAGAAGAAACCCAACAAAGCAGAAATTTCCACGGAAATGGAATTACTCTTGCAAAACAAATCCCCCAACAGCTCATTCCAGGCTCCTCAACCCAGAGCGGCTTTGGCTAGCGTGAAGGAATGCAGCAGACTTGGCTTCCACCTCAAAAATATTTTGAAACAGTCAGCAATCCATTCTCCCTGTGAGATTTCACAGCAGAAAATGGGGGCAAAAGGTGTTGGGGGATGGGGAAAACTGTGCTCCAGTTGCCTTGGAAAAAGTCGCTGTAGGAAAACTGGGACCACAGCGGGAAGAGTGTGGGAAATGGGACAGGAGCGGCTGCCTCCACCCTCCAGCCGGGCAGAGGCCAGGGCTGGAGCAAGCACGAGGCACCGCCGACGGAGCCGGGATGTGACAGAGCCTGTGCCAGTGTCCCCTGTGCGGAGGCCTGGCCACACGTGCCGTGGGGCAAGTCTGTGACAGAGCTGCCAGGATCCCGCAGCAGCTCTGTGCCCTGCTCTTTGGGTGAATCCTCAGCCTTGCTGCTGCTGCGTGGAGCCAGGGCAGTGGGGGCTGCCGACCTCCTGGACACCGCGGGGTTTTGCACACTGGCCAGTTTGGCCACCGGCTCTGGGAGCACCGTGCCAGGCTCCTGCTCAACACCTGCACTGGGCAGCTGTGCCGGCAGCACCTCTGGGGAAGGACGTGCCTTGCAAGCTGGCCAGGGCAGCTTCCTCCCAGGGGAAGGACGGGGCCAGGCTGGGCGGGCTTTATTTCTGCAGGTGGGTCTGTGCGCAGTGAGCCCGGGATGGGGCCATGTGCCAGTGGGTCCCTGTGGTTCCCAAAGTGCCAAATGCAGCTGCGGAAGCGTGACACATGCGTGTGCTGTAACGCAGTGTGCCACACGCTGTGCCAATGCTTTGTCCAGAAAGTTCCCATCCCGCGGCAGGGTCTGTGGCCACCAGTGAGCTGTGACGCTGCCAGCACGGGAGCGTGCCTGCCCCTGCCTGCGTCAGCACCCGGGCAGAGTCCGGGCAGCACTCGCAAACGCCCAGGCAGAGCAGCTGGCAGCGACCTCCCCCTCGCAGGGACCATTGCGCCTGCTCCCCTCGAGCCCCGGGAGGTGCCTCTGGGGCACGGTTCCTGCTGTCACCCCAGGAATCACGGCAGCCTCGTGCTGAGCCGTGTCCCAGAGTTGCCCACTCCTGCCCAACACCCCCTCCCTGCGTTGCACAAGTCAAGGCAACTCCTGGGGGGACACATTGCTGCTTAGAGCTTTTCGAGCCCATTGCAGCTTGGCCCCTGTCAGACCCAGCTCAGAGGGGATGGATGCCCCCAGGGACACGTTGGCCAGTACTTGGCATCTACAGCCACGTGCCAGGGTTGGGCTATGGGGCTGGAGCTGAACTGCCCTCAGCAGCCCCTCCATGACCCTGACGCAGTGGGGATGGGCGCTGAAGGCTGTGGGATCCCACAGCCCAGGGATGTGCACACAGCTGGGCAGCAGCCAAGGCCAGGAGTGATTAATGCGGCTCAGAACAGCCGTTACACATTAACTCCCTTGTTTGTCCCATATTCCTCAGCAGGAGTTTCCTGCCAGCACCCGGGAGGCCAAGAACACGGCTGGAGCACGCTCTCACAGCCGTGCTGGGCGCTGAACCGGCCCCGTGGCCCTTGGACCCCCATGAGAGCCAGAGCTGAGCCAGAACCCTCCAACATGGGGCACCGGCACCGGCCATGTCAGCTCTGGGCTCTGTCCACCAGCCATGGCAGCCGCCGCAGCAGCCATGAGCTACACAGCAGTGTGGTCAGGAAAAGCACCTGAGTGCCTGTTTATTGGGGAAGAGTGGACACAGGCAGCTCAGTGTCTGTCTGGCCCCGGAATGTCTGTTCCACACTCCTCCCGTGGGCTTGGTCCCCATCCCCAGGGCTTGGCACCGCAGCAGAAGCCAGAGCTTGGTGTCACCTGGGTCCCAGGAGCTGCGGTGGTCATGGAGCCAGGGTGGATGTTTCGAGCTCCCCCCAGGCTGTGGCTAGACCATGGTGGCTGCTGTGTCACCCACTCCTGCCACCCTGGGCAAGACCTCAAGGAAGACCATGGCCCTGAGGGAGACCATTGCCCTGTCTGCATCCACCTACCTTAGGGAGGTGGCAGGAACCCTGGTCCCAGTGGGGGAGAGCAGCCGTGGGCACCCCACAGCCCTTTGGGTGGCCTCCTGGATGCAGTCTCCAAAAATCACTCCTCGGGACTGTTTTTCAGAGAGTTTGAGTCTGCCTTTGGCAGTGCTGCGGTCCTGAAACGAGAGCTGAGATCCCCCAAAAATCTGACCTTGAGCATGCCACGTCCCAGGGATGGGAAGGGCAGGTCCTGGTATGGTGGCAGAGCCCCTGTGCCCACAGCCCTCTGAGGATGTGCCCAACACCTGGCACCAACCACCTGCACTCTTGGGGATGGGGCAACAGCAGCCCCGTCCCGTCAGAGCCCACCGGGTGGTGGGGCCAGGCTGAGGTTGAGGAAGCCCCCGTAGCGGAAGAGGGGCAGGCGGGGGGCACAGGCAGCGGTAGGGGACAGGCAAGCCAGCGGGTTGGCCCCGCACGCTCCAGCGTCCTGCTCACTGCTGAAGTAGATGCTGTCAGGAGAGCCCACTGAGGGGTCCTCGTCGAAGTAGTTGTACGGTCTCAGGAAAAAGCCAACGCCATTCCCCACGGTCACTGTGTTGGGGACATCTTCAGCATGGGGAACATGCAGAAACCCCACAGAGATCCAGGCGACCAGGTCCTGGACAGGAGGGGAGCCAGGCACTCCATCAGGCTGAGCAGGACCCTCCAGCCCAGTGGCCACCCAGTTTGGCCACGGGATGGGTGAAGCCACTGGCCAAGGAAGGAGCTGAGGTGGTGCCCATAGTGCTTGTCTCCCCTCAGCCCAGGGGACCCCAGCTCACCTCGTTGGTGATGGTCTCATTGTTAATGAAGTCAGCAAAGATGACAGTGGGCGTCCAGGGGTCGTTCTGATTGTAGATGCTGGTGCTGGTGGGCTCCTCCTCCTTGCGCCGGGTGACGGCCAGCTGGTACCTGCCAGCACAGGAACAGAGGGCTCATCCATGCCGGCGTGGGGCCAGCGACTGCAGCATCACCACCAGGGGTTGCACTGACAAACCGGAGCTGGGTGGACCCTTGGTGTGTGCCCAGAGACACAGTGTATCCTGTGTCAGGAGGGAAGGAGCTGGCACAGGCCAGCATGGTACCAAACGGCCCAGAGACACGATCGTGTGTGGGCACGGAGGCTGCTGCTCTGCCCAACACACTCACTGCAGCCACTGCCATTGCTAACTCCTGCAGCCCCCCCGGGACAGGAGCCCTCACGCCTCCCCGGCAGCAAGCCAGCTCTGCATCTGATCCAAGCACTTTCCAAAAGACATTCTGTCCTTACACAAAGATGTCAAGACCTGGGGATGCCAGTGCTTCCCTTGGGAATTCACCCTACAGCCAGGCTGCCCTCACAGGGAAAAAACATGATTGCTCTAAATTAATCTTATCTGGGGTCACACTCCTGCCTGTGAACTATTATGAACAGATGTCTTTGAGCAACTTTTTGAGGGATGTTCAGAGCCAAAAAAATATGCATGTTTGTGTTTAACTCTTCCCTGCACCCTCTGTTGTGGGGCAGGAGCAGCCAGGGACATGGTGGTGGGGGGATCGGGGGGGAAATGGGACAACCACACACACCCCAGCCCCAGCACCCACCTGCCCCAGCTGATGGACCTCTCCATGGAGCTGCTGGTGGGCAGGTGCTCCCCGGCGAAGCTGATGATCTGGATGCGGTAGCTGCGCAGGTGCCCCCACTTGTTGGGCTTGGAGCTGGCAAAGGAGAGGTAGCGGGGCATGGGGGTGTTGAGGGGGAATGCTGCCTCGTCCTCCTTCTCCAACTTCTCCCTGCGGAGGTATGGCCGCTCAATAGTGTTCTGCATGCTCCAGGGGTCTTTCACAAGCTCATACTCCATGTCCTGGGTCTCCAGAGAGTTCAGCTGTCCTGTGAAGCAGAAGGGAAAACCCCCTTGAACTCTGTGCCCCGGGCAGAGCTGCAGTCCACAAAGAACGGCAGCCACACATGATGGCAACCAGACCTACCATCAACATCCAGGTCCACCTTGTAGTGGATGTGGTGGAGGTGCATCGTCCCCAGTGTGTGGGGCCCAACCCTGTTGCCGTAGTCGGTGCCTCGGCCGTGGAAGAAGGAGGAGCTGATGTAGCCGGTGGCGTGTACCCGGACCTCCACGGCTCCGCTGCCATGGAACATGAAGTCCCAGATGTAGTCGTAGTTGATGAGAGTGGAGACTGCACGGATGACCAGCATGCTTTTCCGCAGCCCGCCATAGTAGAAGGAATGTGAGTCGGAAAAGTGGCGCCGCAGAGGGAGGCCAGCATCATGCTCAAAAATGCAGAGTGAGTTTTGGTTGGTTTTGGGGGTGTCTGACTCTGCCAGGTAGTGCCGGTCCACGTAGGTCGCCGTGTAGGGGCAGTCGAGGCCCCGGACCAGCTCGTAGGCAAATCTGCCGATGCCAAAGCTCCCGTCGAAGTAGCGGGTTGACATCCCACCGGGGCAGTTGGAGCCGTACAGGGCTAAGGCTTCCTGGAGACTCAGCTCATAAACAATCCTCTCCCCGTGGAACCTGATGTCAAAGAGACGTGGGCCGGAGTTGGGGTTCATGCCAAAGGCAATGCTCCAGCCCTGGAAGGTGACGCAGTTGTCCCTGATGCTGTAGCGGGGACCCTGGGGCTCATACTGCAGCGGTCCCAGGGAGCCGGGCGGGCGCTGGGGTCTCATCGAGCCCACTACTGCCTCAGCCAGGGGCTTCTCGATCCTGACCATGTCCAGCAAGTTGCCCACAAATGCATCCTCCAGATCCCCCATGCTGGCAAAGTACTGGCCATTGTAGAAGACTTTGTGCAGCCGCCAGCGGGAGACATGGAGGTCCTTGTGGTCCACCAGCACCTCCAGCCCCACTGGAGAGAGGTAGTAGCCGGTACCAGCCACGCTGTGGAAAAGGACAAACCAGGACACACGGTCACCGGACTTGAAACCCCGTGGGGCCGTCGTGAGGATGGTCAGGTTGGTCCCGTCAGACTCACAGCAGGCAGCGAGGAAGCGTGGTGCCTTTCTCAGCTCCCGCTGGATGAGGCCATTGATGTCCACGTACTCTTTGCCGGTAACAGGTCTGCGGTGGTACGGCACCTTCCCCCCGTACTTCTGCACCGTCACGTCCCGGTGATACACCGGCCTCGGCAGCGGCCCCACCACATACTCGGTGACATTGGGGTCTGGCTGGTTCCCGAAGTAGAGCACGGCCAGTGCCTCCCGGGGGGGCCGAGCCCCCCCACCGTCCAGGAACCGCAGCACCTCAGCCTTGGCGGGGATCTGCACGTCCACGGAGGCGATGCAGTTGTCTGAGGGCTTTGCACGTGAGGCGTCCACCAGCTGCACCCCAAGGTTTCCCTGCAGGTACCGCACCACTTGCACCATCTCCTCGGGGCTCAGGTCGGCAAAGACCAGGCTCTGGCCATCATCGGTGTCCTCCTGCCCCGGGGGCTGGTGCTGGCAGGTGCTGGGGGCTCTTCCTCTGGTCAGCAGCACACAGACCAGGGCAAATATCGTGGCTAATGCCAGAATGAGGAGGATGAGCAGGGTTTTCATGTTCATGTCTGACGAGGCACTGAGAGCTCCCGCAGCTGGATTTTCTGCCGCAGAATCCTCCCAGGGACCCACCAGCAGAAGGGGCTGGGTTTGGTTGGGTTGGGTTTTTCCCTCATTTTCTCAAGAGGAAACAGCTGGGAGGAGCTCACAGGGAGGGTGCAGGGGGATGTTCTCACACGTGCCCAGGATTTGCTGGGAACCATAAAAAGCAACTTTGCTCTATTCCCCTAGTGGGTCATAATTTTAAGTAAACAATGTTTCTGCATCTGTCCTTCCACTCTTTTCCCACATGCTACGCTGCAGACCTTGGAGAGGACAGATCCAGCCACTTAGAGGAAACAAATGCATCTCCCTCCTCCTCTTAACCCTGCAGATGCAAACAGCTGGCCAGCAGCAGAGACCGCAGGGACAATGCCCCTCGATGCAGACCCTACTGAGAGCAACACCATGATCCCCCACCCCGCTACAGCTCTGCCTTGGCAGCTGGGAGGGGAGGTGCTTGCCCCCCATCAAAGGTGTCCCCTGATCCTGGGCTATGTTCTGGCACAGATGGGGCTGTGAGGAGGGAGATGAGGGCTCCAGAGCCCGCTGAGCATCCTGGCAAACAGGCAGCAGCACTGGCCTTGTGGCTCCGATGCTCTGGCTCAAGCCTGGGAGAGGGCTCTGGCATAAATCTGGCCACCATCAACAGGGCTGCCACAGGCGCACACAGAAGCACCTGTGGGGACAGCGCTGGTGTGGGGACAGCAAGTCCCCTCCACTCTCCTCTCCTGCACCCAGGGGCGAGTGCCTGGGAGCTGCTGCCTGAGCAGGTCCTGGCTGTTCCCAGCCTCACCCTGAGCACCCAGAGCTCAGTGCCACCTCACACTGGGGTGTTCCCCCCAAGCCCCAGGACTCCCCAGTCTCCTGCCCTCCAGCCAGATGGGGCAGATGCTGCTGTAAGTCATAAGAAGACAACACTCAAGGGAACACTGAGACAGAATAACTTTAATTTATTTCTAACCTGAGATAGGCACTACACAGCACTTCCTTCTACAGCAGAGGAATAGGATTTTCTCCTCACTTTCCTCCTGCGACAAACTCAAATTCAGCAATTAACAGAGATAACGTAAACTCCCATCTGGTGTCATGCCAAGAAGATTATGCTTCCCTTTTAAAGAGCACTATTTTAAAAGCAATGATAAGAAGTGAAGTCATTGCACAACTGGAAATGGAGACAACTTCACTAAAAAACTGAAAATCTGAGACAGAAGAGTCAACCTGGTGCCTCTGACTGTGTCTCCTAACACTGTCCTGTAGTGTTAAAGCCTGGTCGTATTTTGGAAACCATCAAAGGTGAATGGGGGGAAGTTTGGCAAACAAGAGGCGGTTTTGGGCAGGCACGCGATGGGGTTCACTTCACATGATGTGACTTCCTGCTCACTGGTGAAAAATACACCATCATGTGAGTAGATGGAGGGGTCCAGGTCATAGTAGTTGTAGGGTCTCAGGAGGAAGCCAACTGAGTTTCCCACTGTCACAGTGTTGGGAATATCCTCTGAGTGCGGGATGTGAAGGAAACCAGCAGTTATCCAGGCAACCAGGTCCTAGGCAGAGAAGAGCCACAAGACCACGGTTATTTCAAATGCTGGCAACAACCAAAAGCCATGCAGGAGAGCAGGGGGAGACCTTCCCACGCACCAACCCGGCCACATCCCCACATGCTGAGCTCCCCCCTCCTGAAGATCCCCTCCCTTCCCCAAAGACCTGCAGAAGGGCCCTTGCCCTGACCCCGCAGAGATTTTCCTGACATTTTGCCAGCATTTCTCCGTAGGGAGAAACAAGCTCCTGCTCTGTGCTCTGATCTACACGCTCTGACCAAAGCACTGAGCAGATGCACAGGAAAGGGGATGCTTAAACCCTCATTTCCACTCCCCGCTGAGCCCGGCGCTGGGGATTCCAGCTCCAGCCCAGGGGACCCCAGCTTACCTCGTTGGTGATGGTCTCGTTGTTGATGAAGTCAGCGAAGGCAACAGTGGGCGTCCAGGGGTCGTTCTGATTGTAGATGCTGGTGCTGGTGGGCTCCTCCTCCTTGCGCCGGGTGACGGCCAGCTGGTACCTGAGGACAAAGAGAGAGATGGGAGCAGCTGCCGGGGCAGGGCAGGGCTGAAAGCCAACTCCCCAGAGAGCTTGTGGAGCACAAGTCTGCTCCTATGGAGTAACCCCAGTCCAGGAAAGTACCTTCCCCATCAAGAAACATCCATGTACTCTCTCCCCAGTTAGGCTGGGAGTGTCTCTGAGAGCCCACCCTCCCGGTCCGAGCAGCCTGACCTTGCCCAGCTGATGGCCCTCTCCATGGAGCTGGCTTCAGGGATGTGATCCCCTGCAAAACTGGTGATCTGGATCCTGTAACCACGCTGGTGGCCCCACTTGTTTTTGCTGTTGGCCGCAAAGTAGACGTATCTGGGCATCTTTGACTGGAGCCGGAAGGCAGCCTGGTCCTCCGTGTCCAGGACTTTCTTGGTGAGTCGTGGCCGCTCTATCTGCTGCTCTGGGCTCCAGGGAGCCCGTGTCATCTCAAACGCCATGTCGTGAGCCACCAGGGAGTTCTTCACCCCTGTGAAGAAAAAGCAAAGTCACTGAGGAGCATCCCCTGTTCCCCATGGACATCACTGCAGCCAGAGCTCACTGTCTCCATCCTCCCCTCCCAGACTCCAAATCCAAGCAGCGGCTCCTGCCCATGGGAGCAGCCACTGTTCCGCAGCTCCACGGCAGCAGGACAGTATGTGTACATTTATCCATGGCTGTAGGACTGTTTGTCTGACCCAGGCAACACTACACTGTGGCAGACGCCACCATCCATGGGGACTCTCGCCCTCTGAGACTGAGTCCCAGTGCAGAACAGGTTTGCTCCCCAGTGCAGGCACAGCCTAATTAACTCAAGCACCTGACGGCCCAGACATTGGTGCTTGTGCTCATCAGTGTATCCTGAGAGCTGGGGAGGGCTCCCAGCACATTTGTACATCACAGGATTGGAGCAGCGCCGCGAGTTCAGGTCCTTCCACAACGAAGAGTCATGAGACAGAGGTTCCAAGAAGCCCGAGGGGCACAAGAGCAAGGCGATCTGGGGATGCGGTGGCAAAGGGCTGGCTGAGAAGGCTCATGGCTCTGGGGCCAGTGATCGACCCCCGCTGCCGACTCAGGCCGCAGCAATGGGGTAACACCGCCCGCTCCGCTCCCCTCACCCCAGGTGAGTTTCCAGCTCGCACCAAGCCATCCCTGAGCTAAACATCTGGCCACCCCTGGCCCCCCTGGCCACCCCCCTGGACTGCCATTGAGGCAGCACCAGAACCTGAGCCCCATGGACAAGAACCCACATCCAGCAACTGCCACTCACTTCCCTTTCCTGATGTGCCAGAAACTTCCAACCCCACACCTCCCCTCCCAGTGACAGCAGTCACAAAAATGCGGTTTTGCCATGCCCCATTTTTACTTAAGTACTTAAGTACTCAAACCCTATCCTAAAACCACACATAACAGTCTATAAATGTGTGTTTCCCAATTAAAAGGAAATTAGGATATTTTTAAGAGATGTCAGGAGCATGCAGCAAATGCAATTTCAGCATGAGGACAGATTTGTGGCACAAAAGGTAGGGGAAGAGCAAAGAAACTGCAGCTCCCCGGTGCCCTGGCACAAAGCAGCCCAGCACCCACCTGAGCCCGCAGCCCCCAGGAGGGCAGCCCTCGGCCCTTCTCACACAAGAGCAGCAGAAGCAGCCCAGCAAAGCTGGAGGAAGCAGGAATGTGAACTGGAAACCACATCCCAACAAACCAGCTTGAGCAACTCTGACTGCCATTTGGGGCTCAGGACAGGGGGAGGCTGTGGAGGGAAAAATCTTAAGTTCTGCAGAGCCCTGGGGGCATCAAGGGCACCAAGTCAGGGTGGGAGTGGGTCCATCTGCCAGGCAGGAGGGGAAGGACCCTCCCCATTAGGGGCAGGGGACACAGGGCAGCACTGGCTTTAGTCAACCCAGGCAGCCACAGCTCTGCATGGCCCATTGGGGAAATTGCAGGAGATGGAAGGGGAACCTCTCCCTGTGGGACAACAGCTTTTTACTGCCCCAAATCCATAAGGGAGGCAGCTCACTGCCAGCACAGCATCCTGCCCCACACTCAGAAAGAAAAAACTGGACAAGGACCAAAACCTGTCAAGTTTAAGAAGTCTAAGAGTACTACTCATAGAGGGAACAAAGGAGAGACACAGATCCAGACCTACCTCCCACATCCAGGTCCACCTTGTAGTTGATGGAATGGGTGCGTATCGTTCCCAGTGTGTGCTCCCAAACCCGATTGCCGTATCTCAGACCGTCCCCATGGAGGAAGGATGAGCTTGTGTACCCCGTGGCCTGCACCTTGCCTTCAATGGCCCCATTCTGGTAGAAGATGAAATCCCACACGTAGTCATAGTTGCCCACGGTGGCAATGGAGCGAACAACCAGAGCAGAGTTGACCAGCCCCCCATAGTAGAGCGACTGCAGGTTGGAGTAGTGGCGCCGCAGAGGGGAGCCCAGGTTCTGCTCAAAGATACAGAGAGAATCCTTCCTTTTGATGGGGCTCAGGGTCTCGGACAGAGAGTGTGTGTCAATGTAGGTGGCCAAATACGGGCAGTCGACCCCTCTCACCAAGGGG